>PYXC01001219.1:387500-530000 GCA_015244755.2 Tenualosa ilisha
TTTAATACACTCAATACCCCTAATACACCCAATACACCTAATACACCCAATACATCTAATACACCCAATACACCCAATACATCTAATACCTCTAATACACCTAATACACCCAATACACCCAATACACCCAATACACCTAATACACCTAATACACCTAATACACCCAATACACCCAATATACCTAACACACAGAATACATCTAATACACCCAATACATCTAATACCTCTAATACACCCAATACACCTAATACGCCCAATACACACAATACACCCAATACACACAATACATCTAATACACCCAATACATCTAATACACCCAATACATCTAATACACCCAATACATCTAATACACCCAATACATCTAATACACCCAATACACCTAATACACCCAATACACCTAATACACCCAATACATCTAATACACCCAATACATCTAATACCTCTAATACACCCAATACACCCAATACATCTAATACACCCAATACACCTAATACATCCAATATACCTAATGCACCCAATACACCCAATACATCTAATACACCCAATATACCTAATACACCCAATATACCTAATACACCCAATATACCTAATACACCCAATATACCTAATACACCCAATACACCTAATACACCCAATAGATCTAATACACCTAATACCTCTAATACACCTAATACAAGGGCTACAAGGGAACTGCAGTTAAATGACTCCCTCTTACACTGCATATTTTAGTTCACTAAACCAATCAGCGTCACAGGAAGTGTGTGTCTGTCTGCGCTAGGGAAGAAAGGCACTCATATGATGCCAATGCGCATTTTGTGCGAGTGTGTGGTATAACGTAATGGCCTTTTGTGTGTGTGTGTGTGTGCGTGTGTAATGCAATCTGTGTGTGTTGATCCGTGGTGTGGCCTTGCTGTGAACCCTGACCAGGAACACCTGTTCTGGGCAGGAAAGAAATGCCAGCAGTGACCTCTATTTAATGTGTGTGTGTGTGAGTGTGTGTGTGTGTGTATTCTACTGTATGCCTGCCTCTCTTCATTTAATACTTCTGATTTTGATTAGACTTCATCTGTTGTCACTGTGTCAAACACAGACACACACACACACACACACACACACACACACACACACACACACACACACACACACACAAAGGCCCTTTAATCCATTCATTCTTCTGCCTTTTCCCATAGTCATTAACTCTTTAATTACATGAGATAAAGAACAGCTTTCTTAGCAAGATCACCTCCAATTGGCTCGTAAGGACTCCTATAGTTACAAGGCCTCCTCTCATTGGCTGAGGAAAGAGATCTAACAGGAAGAGAGGCTCCTGGGTCTGGATGGGAGGACACCAGTTCCAGTAACAGAAGCTATACTGCAAACACCAAAGCTAATACTATGATTAGTTTATGTTGGACAGCTAACACTATGGGTAGTCTATGGGTAGTCTATGTTGTACAGCTAACACTATGGGTAGTCTATGTTGTATATCACTATGGGTAGTCTATGTTGTACAGCTAACACTATGGGTAGTCTATGTCGTATAGCTAACACAACAGGGCTATGGATTGAATCATACTGGATTTCTCCTTGAAGCTCCACATGCTTTGAAATTTCTTTCAATTCAATTTCTTTGGAAATGCTGGTGCTTCAAAAAGAACTGAGAAATTGTGATCACAATATTCATTATTATTTTTGCCATAATCAAGCTGCGCTACGTTTACAGAACATACTCTCACACACACACACACACACACACACACACACTTTCTCCATCTTTCTCTCACTTTCACACAGGCATACTTGCTCTTGCTCTCTCTCGCGCCCTCTCCCTCTCACTTACTCCTCCTGATACACACACACACTAACACACACACACACCCACTTGAACAGCACATATAGCACTACTGTCTCCTGGGAACAAAGCAGCGTGCTTCTTCAGTGGCTAAATGTTTGCAGAGGGGCGTGAATGTGTGTGAGTGTGTGTGTGTGTGTGTGTGTGTGTGTGTGTGTGTGTGGGGGGGGGGTTCCTCTTCAGTGGCTAAATGTTTGCAGAGGGGCGTGAATAGGGACCATCAGGGGAGTGGAGAGGGAGGGCTGCAGAACGTAGCACAAAGCTCTGCTGACCACCGCACGCCTGGGAAGACTAGCATACACACACACACACACACACACACACACACACACACACACACACACGGATGCACAAAAGGGGCCCAATGCCCCCTCAAACCCAGGTGCTCCAAATTACCCGTCTCAAAGCCTCTATGGCCCCCTCCTAAACAAAACTGTGTGTGTGTGTGTGTGTGTGTGTGTGTCCACTGCCACCGGGACATCTTCAGCATTGCTGGAGCTTTGGCTGATCAGTGGCCTCTGAAAGCAGTTTGCTTGGTGCAGGAGTAAGGTAGGTGTGTGTGTGTGTGTGTGTGTGTGTGTGTGTGTGTGTGTGTGTGTGTGTGTTCAGTGCCACACCAGGACATCTGGTGAAAGAGGTGAGTCTTAGCCGGAGGTGTGTGTGGCCCTGAACAGGCCTAGAATACAAGAGCAGGGTGCATGTTTGTGTGTGTGTGTGTGTGTCTAGTGAGAGAGGCGTGCGTGTGTGTGTGTGTGTGTGTGTGTGTGTGTGTGTGTGTGTGTGTGTCTAGTGAGAGAGGCGTGTGTATGTGTGTGTGTCTAGTGAGAGAGGCGTGTGTGTGTGTGTGTGTGGCCCTGAACAGAGAACAAAGGCCCCATCTCCTCTCAATCCCAAGTGTGTCCTTAGTTAATGGCCTATGTTACATCTTATTTTCTACATTTACTGTCTCTGTGTTTCAATAGGTGTGTGGATGTGCAGACCTATGCAGACATACTGACAACATCAGTGCGTGCGCGCACGCACACACACACACACACCTTTTGATACTTTAGAAAGACTACAATGCTCTAAAGTAGGTCAGAACTTGGATCTGTGAAGAAGAGGTGGAGAGATGGAACACTTCATTCAGCACGAGAGAGAGAAATGAGAGAGAGAGGGAGGGAGAGAGAAAGAAAGGAGAGAGAGAGAGAGAGAGAGAGAGAGAGACAGAGAGACCCTGTTATATGATTTAATGTTATTATATTTTGGGCATCTGTTGGCAAGACAAATACTGTCTGTACACAGACATCCCACGCAAGACAGATGCGTCACCACCAAAACACACACACACACACACACACACACACACACACACACACACACACAAAATCTAAAATTTTTACGTGTTTTATATGGATGCACGGATCTGTTATTTGGATCAGATCGGTGCATCTTTAATGATGCAACAACCCCACCCAGATACTGTGCGCTCAGCCAGCTTGAAAACACACGGTGTAGCATGGCAGCTAAGTGCAACTGTAAGGTATGAACACACTAGCTTGGTTTCCATCCAACTTATTCACATTTCATATTCGTATTCACAAACATCTGGCTCAAGAATATGCACATCTGTCTGTGTTTCCATTAACTGGGTAATGCGAAGAAAAAATGAACGTCAGGCTAATTATGTAGCGTGTTTTAACCAGCTGTTGAACCAAAACTAATGTGGCCAAGACGACGTCTGTGGACAGAAACGCTGTAAATTCGAATATATGCAAATGAAACTGTTTTCATTGACTTTAATCACATTATTCATTATTCACATCAATGCTAATCCACCCCCCTAAAGCGAATTGGATTTCTATTGGCATTAGGGGACTGATGCGAGTTTTCCGTGTTTCCAACCGAAGATTTGTTATTCGCAACTTAAACATGCATTAACAAGTTGGATGGAAATCCTGCGACTGATTTTGTACAGCTATTACTAAGTGCTATTAACAAAATGATCATGAAGTTAAGGTAATTTACTGTTAGTTTAAATGCACAACCTGCAAATATTGAAACTGAACGGTTCCTGTTTGTAAACTGAGCTCATGTGGCGTCTGCATGTCAGTAATGAGGCTGCCTAAAGTCACTCACCAAAGGCCAACAAAGCAGCACACTGTGCAGACACATCTCTCCTATAATCTAATGAAAATTCTGCTTAAGTTGTTTATGAACATTTATTTATGAGTATTTTGTAATTATATTCCAAATACAAATTTATTATATTCTAGTCTATAATTTTGTTGTGTTTTGTCTTGGCTTGGGAAATAATGGCCAGTTAGGAGATTAGGGCAATAAAGGCTGAGGATGATGATGATCTCTTTACTCAGTGGGGATATCAGGTGGATATCGGGTATTGACCAATATGCAAAACCAATGTATTGGAATCGGTATCAACACTAAAAAAAGTTGGATGGTGCATCCCTAATATATACACTTTTCTTTCTTAAATCTTTCTTCATTAAATTCTCTGGACGTTGCTGTGTTGTTTATGCTGTTTATGCACTGATTCTCTACAGTACTTCCTTTTGTGGGACTGAATGCCACAACAATAATATGTCTGATCAACATCTGACTTTTTAATTATCATTATTTAAATAGAGTCTCAGTTAACCAAATAACAATTCACCCAAATGTAACTTAAAGGAGAAATCCAGCATGAATCAATTGTTGATGTTGCCAAGTGCTGTCGATTGGTATGAGAATGAAGAAATTATGTGCACTGTAGACCAAATAGTAAGATGGTGGCTAACGCTAACTGATGGCGGCAAAGGAAAAGGTTAGGTGCTCTGTGTGTGTGTGTGTGTGTGTTGATAAAGAGATATTCCTTATGCTCCCGTCAGTTAGAGTTAGCTACTGTTTTTGTGTGTGTGTGGATAAAGAGATGTTCCTTGTGCCCCATCTGTTCATGTTAGTTGCTGTTTTGCAAATCGGTCCAGGCTGCACCAAATTCTCTCGTTCTCATACTTACCAACAGCTCTCAGCAACGTCAAACAACAGGACAATTGAGTGATTCACACTGAATTTCTCCTTTAAGAAAAAGATATTGTAGACTAGCCTTTTTTAGAAAAAAATGTACAATTCATGTAAAAAGCCATGTAGAATTTGCATACAGACACAGACACACATATAAACACACACACACACACACACACACGTACACCTTCCTCAATTTAGTGCAATAAAATGATTTCTGCCTTCACAGGTAATGGCACAATAGAATACATGAATTGCCATCTTTGCTCATTCAAAACGTGTGTAGAACACCAGAGCCCTTTGTTGACCTTGCTATGCAGCCTATTCAGCTCAGGCCTCTAGAGGCAGAGGAAACCTTGGCCCCACTCACGCAAAGGCAACGGCAGTCAACAACCACAGGACACCTCCTTTACCAATCAGCAACCTGGGTCATGGGTCAGGTGGTCAAGTCGCAGAGCTAAGAAATTCTGAAGTTGTCCTATTTATTTGATTTTTTGGCCAATCCGCGCGTGAGTGCAGGCTGGCGCCCAGAGGAGGAGGATGCATCACTTGCTCACCTTTTTCCCATTGTTGCCTCTGCGCCGTAGCAAATGGAGAGCTTTTCACATTTAAATATTCCAAGCACTGGAGCACATGCTATTCACAGATATTCCTCTAGGTCAGGGACGGCAATAGATTCGCTTTTAAGAGTCAGGCAGCATAAAGCGCACGTTAGAATGGAGCTGTCAGCCCTTGAACGCCGTCTCTGAAGAGCAAAACACAACCCACATGCTGCACATCACACGCTAAACATGTACTGGTAACTTCAGAAACAAACCATCACCTCACACTGTTTTTCCTCTAATTCACTTCTTTAAGTGTGTTTTGTGGACTTTTGCCTTAATGTGACTAGACAATAGAGACAGGAAGTGAATGGGAACGGAAGTGTGTGTGTGTGTGTGTGTGTGTGTGTGTGTGTGTCTGTGGTCCTCATGAACATTTCCCCATTTGTGGTACAGGCATTGTAGCCGAATGCACCATAACACCCCTGCCACCTTGGAACACACAGACAAGTCTATGCACCATATGCGTGTGTGCATGTGCGTGTGCATGTGCGTGTGCGTGTGCGTGTGCGTGTGCGTGTGCGTGTGCGTGTGCGTGTGCGTGTGTGTCTGACCTACAGACAAGGCTAAACTATTGAAAGACACCAGCTGTGGGCTGGGAACACTGAAAGGCATGAGTGTGCACGTGCATGCGTCACCTCGTTGTGGGGGAGTCCAGCGGCGGAGAAGATGGGGATCTTCTGGCCTCGGGCAATGCTGTTCATGCCATCGATGGCAGAGATGCCCGTCTGAATCATCTCCTCAGGGTAGATACGGCACTGCGGGTTGATTGGCTGGCCTGGAGGCGGTAACCCACGGAAACCAGCTTCAAACTCAAATTCAATTCAAACCAATTCATGTTCACAATTCACAAGGTGTCAATCATGCTACACGTCCATATTACCATTACTACATAAACTAGTCATACACATATCCCAGCTTTTCCCTGATACAGCACGGCTGAGACCGCATTTCGTTCTATTTTGCTGCGGCATTCAAAAGTTATGGCGGCTGCTTTTGTGTGTTACTTGGCAACCATTCAGTTGAAGGAAATCTACTTCTTGGTGGAGGAATTGACGATGAGGAATAAATTGCTGCATTTCTTGCTGCTGTCGCTTTGTGTAACGAAACCAAGCTAGGAATGAGCGGTAACCAATAAGCATTAACCCCCTTGGGTGCATTCTATACTGTGAATATAGCTCAGCTGAGGGGCTTTAACTGCACTCAGCTTCACTCTGTTCGACTCGTGCCTAACAACACCCCTCAGCTGTGCTACATTCACAGTACAGAACAGCCTCTCGGGGCTTACTGCTTAAACATCCACTGAAATGCATATTCAATTCCTGTTGACATGAGCTTCTCTGGGACACCTCTTACCTACTGATCATCTAATAGAACACTGGGAATCTGTACTTCCAGGTTCCAGTCCCAGAACTAAAGAACACTAAGAACCTGCAATGTCTTACCCATGATGTCCAGGTAGTCCTCTGCCAGTACAGTGGGCCCACGGTCAATGGGCTTCCCTGAGCCGTTGAACACACGTCCTGTCCCCACACACACACACACTCACTTTATGAGCTCAACAAATAGCTGGCATAAACAAGGCATGCATAAGTGCATGTTTAAGAGTACACATGTGCGTGATTGTGTGCATGTGTTTGTGTGTGATTATGTCTCTGTGTGTGTGTCCCTTACCCAGCATGTCCTCTGAGACGGGTGTACGGAGGATGTCACCAGTGAACTCACAAGCCGTCTTCTTGGCATCAATTCCAGACGTTCCCTCAAAAACCTACAGAATAAAACGCCACAAGTCAGAACCGAGCAAACCCACCCGAGTTCACTCCTCTCCATGAAGCTGCGTGAGAACCACACTACCTATAATCCCCCTCACCTGCACCACAGCCTTAGTTCCAATCACCTCCAGCACCTGGCCGCTCCTCCGAGTTCCATCAGGCAAGGTCAGGTGGACGATCTCTGCGTACCTGGGGAACTTCACACCCAAAATCAAACACAGGTGAATATTTAGACAACTCATTGGTTCATGATGCATTGCACGTTTAAAAAAAAACAAAACAAAAAAAACACAATGTTGTCAATAAACCTTAGACTACTGTTTAGTTTATGAACAATGTATGTATGACACTGAACTTCAGAATTGTGCTTCATCTAATTATGAAAAAAAGCGAGGTACATCTACCTTGACATTGTCCAAGATGACCAGAGGGCCGTTGACACCGGAGACAGTAGAGTAAGCTGGACAGAGAACGAGAGAGGGATGAGAATACACAAATAATAACAAATTTAACAATATATTATTATGATTATAATTATATATATATTTAACAAATCCCCTCATCCTGCTCCTTCCTCTCTGCTCACTATTGACCTTCATTATGTTGCCTTCAGTTTCATCATCCAAACAGTCCTTTTATTTCTGCTGATTGACCAGTTCTCTTTTATTAACTGTGCTATCCACCTAGTCACTTTTGAACCTCCAAATCCCAGACGCCACCATTGTGCCCTTGAGCAAGGCACTTAACCCTCAACTGTTCTAGGAGAGATTGGTCCTGATGTAACTGATAGTTGACATATGTAAGTGGCTTTGGATAAAAGCATCTGCTAAATGCATAAATGTAAATGACAAAGTCACCATCTCTTCTAAGAATATCGGTCTAACAACAACTTACTTGTCTAACCTCACCGCAGGGCAGCAAAGCTTCCTGCAAGCAGAGGGATAGGCTCCTCTATTCTCTATGCTGGGTCTTCTCAACCTCCCAGCAGCACAGAGGCAACTCACTCACTGAATTGAGTGGCCCACTGACCCACTGTAGTGGACACAGAACCAAACCAATAGCACAGAACCTACTAACTTCCAACATTGGACGCAGAACCAAACCAATAACACAGAACCTTCTAAATTCCAACAGTGGACACAGAACCAAACCAATAGCACAGAACCTACCAACTCCAAGCAGTGGACTCAGAACCAAACCCACAGCTCAGACCCTACAGACGCACAGTAGTGGACACAGAACCGAACCCACAGCACAGGCTCTACTAACTCCCAACACTGGACACAGAGGGATGGGACCCACAGCAGAGTGGGGGCTGGCGGCGCGAGGCATCCATCACAGGTCAATGGAGAGGTCCGTCATCCCTCTGCCACAGCAGCTCATTTCCCAAACAGTGACCTTTGGGGGGGGGGGGGGGGGGGGAGCAGAGCAGCTCTTTCTGCTGCATTTCCATGTCCAAATGTCAGGAGGGAGGACGAGTGGGCATGCAAAAATGGCTCCACACACACGACTAGGGTCAAATGATCACTTCCTGCCTGAGTAGCCATTAGCCTATGCGGCCAGGGAACATGAATGGCAATGATTTCAGACCCATTAGACATGCAGCACACTTAGAGAAATGACAAAGCAGCACATGGCCTTTGGGAAGGAAAATGGATGTCCACTAAAATAACTAGCATTAGTCATTAAGTCTGTGTGTGTGTGTGTGTGTGTGTGTGTGTGTGTGTGTGTGTGTGTGTGTGTGTGTGTGTGTGTGTGTGTGTGTGTGCGCGCGTGCATGCACTCTCGTACGGACGCCCACTGTCTGTTCAAGGAAATGGAAGAGGTGAATTTTTGGTTTTACATCAACCAGAAAGTTCCTGTGAGTGTACAAATGCACAAAAAGTCCCAAGATTGCACAGGAGCACTACTTTGGAACGCACGCACGCGCACGCACACGCACACGCACACACACACACACACACACACACACAGGAAAGGAGAGGAGAGGGGAGGGGAGGGGAGGAGAGAGGAGAAGAAAGACAGAGGAGAGCAGAGGAGGCCGTTTTGTCTCCAGCAGGTCTTCCATCAGAGCCCTGGCTGAGTCTTTCTGTGTGAACTGTCAGTCTCTGGGCGGATTTCAAAGGCGAGGGGAAACGAGAGCAGGCTGCTGCACGCTCGCTAACACACACACACACACGCACCCACCCACACACACCACACACACACCCACCCACCCACCCACCCATCCACCCAGAGGAGCCGCAGGGGGCTACCACTATGCTACTAATTAACAGCAGCCAACAAAATAACCCACCACTGCACAAACGCTTGTTCCCACACACACACACACACACACACACACACACACACACACACTGGCTCACACATACACACACACACACACACCTGCGTTTTAGCCCCCATTAGCCAGAAAGAAAGCACTGAAAAGAGAGAGAGAGAAAGTAGATAAAGGAGAGACTGAGAGACAGACAGGGACTCAAGAAAGAGAGAACCAAGACACAATAGGAGGGGCAAGACTGGTCTCACACACACACACACACAGACACACAGGCACACAGGCACACAGGCACACAGACACACAGGCACACAGGCACACAGGCACACAGGCACACAGGCACACAGGCACACAGGCACACAGGCACACGGTACAAGGTAGCAACGGTATCATACTAGGCAAAAACAGCCAGGTGACTGGCTGTCATTTTTCCAAGTTTAAAGGTGGTGAAAATGTGCTTTTCTTTCACTTCAGCAGAACAGAAAAGCCCTGGAGGTGGCAAGAGGATGTGAACCTCATGAGCCCTACACAGCCCCATTCAACACAGCACATCAGAAACTCAGAAACTTGCCCTCCATCTTGGGAAGAATGATGGAAACTCAAGTGAAAATCAGGTGGCCAAAATTACTCGAATTCACATTCTGAACTGTTGGTGGTGTTATTTGATTTCACAAAACCACCTTCATTCCATCAGGGATCTTTTTTCCTAAAGAACCAAAAGTGCCAACCAGTTGTAGTTTCCCCTCTCTGGTGTACAGAGCTGTGTTAATGGGGTCCAACAGGCGGTAGTGTCCCATTAGAGTGTCTCTTGCCCTTCTCTTCTCCTTCCTGCATGTGAGCTGGGCGTGCTCAGTAGGTCTCCTGTACGATCGAGTCTACTCTACTGCGCTCCATTTCGCTCCCCTCCCTGCCCGGATTCAATCTCACTCCAGGCTTAGCGGTGGCTGTGGAAGTAGGCTAATGAGTCTTGCTCCTGTAATTGCTGGGCTACAGAGCTAACAAAGATCCCGAGATCCAAAGATCAAGATTTAATGCTACGCTAACACAAGTTTTTTATCTAAACACATAAGCCAACTACTCTGCTGTTGTTGCTTCACTGCCACGCTAACACACATCAGATGCGTAACACACACTGCTGTGATCGCTTCATTGCTCTGCTGTGGTGGCGTTAATAAAGGATTCTGTGCCGATGTTTGGCCCACTGCTGGGCTATGCTAACATGGCAACGATGGTCATGATTGCTCAATTAAAAGAAATGCAACATCCACATCAGTATACCATGGTGCAAATTTTTCCCACCACGTCCATCACTGGCTTCCCTGAATGCCATCAGCAGCTCCACTCCTGCTCCCCTCTGTCTTCTGGTGTTTGGGAGCAGAGAGGCATGAAGCGGGACAGAGTGGTCACAGAACTAGAATTTAAAACTCCAGACCAAAACAATCTGATACCCCAGGGAGAAAATACAAACAAATTCAGGGGCATTTCTGCCTAAAACCCAAGGCCCCTCATGTGCAGCACCTGTCTTATTCAGCCAGCTAAATCAACACCAGTCCAGCAGCTTGTGTGTGTGTATGTGTGTGTGTGTGTGTGTGTGCGTCCACTTCAGTGTTATGCGAGTAACATCTGACTGGTGACTCTTATTAGGAGGTGGAAGCCATGGGGCATCGGTCGTGTTGTCAGCTCACTGCGGCATGCTTTATACTGCTGATCTGTGGCCAGTGAGTGAAACAGCTCTGCCTATGGCAGGTTCACCCTGAGGTCTTTATGCAGCTGAACTGTGGCCAGTGAGTGAAACAGCTCTGCCTATGGCAGGTTCACCCTGAGGTCTTTATACTGCTGATCTGTGGCCAGTGAGTGAAACAGCTCTGCCTATGGCAGGTTCACCCTGAGGTCTTTATACTGCTGATCTGTGGCCAGTGAGTGAAACAGCTCTGCCTATGGCAGGTTCACCCTGAGGTCTTTATACTGCTGATCTGTGGCCAGTGAGTGAAACAGCTCTGCCTATGGCAGGTTCACCCTGAGGTCTTTATGCAGCTGAACTGTGGCCAGTGAGTGAAACAGCTCTGCCTATGGCAGGTTCACCCTGAGGTCTTAATGCAGCTGAACTGTGGCCAGTGAGTGAAACAGCTCTGCCTATGGCAGGTTCACCCTGAGGTCTTTATGCAGCTGAACTGTGGCCAGTGAGTGAAACAGCTCTGCCTATGGCAGGTTCACCCTGAGGTCTTTATGCAGCTGAACTGTGGCCAGTGAGTGAAACAGCTCTGCCTATGGCAGGTTCACCCTGAGGTCTTTATGCAGCTGAACTGTGGCCAGTGAGTGAAACAGCTCTGCCTATGGCAGGTTCACCCTGAGGTCTTTATGCAGCTGAACTGTGGCCAGTGAGTGAAACAGCTCTGCCTATGGCAGGTTCACCCTGAGGTCTTTATGCAGCTGAACTGTGGCCAGTGAGTGAAACAGCTCTGCCTATGGCAGGTTCACCCTGAGGTCTTTATGCAGCTGAACTGTGGCCAGTGAGTGAAACAGCTCTGCCTATGGCAGGTTCACCCTGAGGTTTTTATCCAGCCAAAAAAAACAAACAAACATGAGTAATAAAACTCAGTCAGCCGCCTCCTCTTCTTCTTCCTCCTCCTCCTCCTCCTGCAGAAGGAGCCTACTTCTCCCCTGGCTTCAAATGTAACACTTTGCTGCCGTTTCGGAGGTTAGCTTATTAGCTGCAATGGGGAATAACTTCACAAACTAGTGTGAAAACACACACACACACACACACACACACACACACACACACACACACACACACACACACACACACACACACACACACACACACACAGAGAATAGTGTAAAAACCTGGACCTGAGGATAAGGCAAACATCATCATCTTCTTTGTGTGCCACTGAGATTCTCCAACAACACAGGAAACAACACAGAGCTCCTGAGACCTGGATAAAAGCAGAGTCCTCGGCTTCAGCCAATCACGTCTCCTCTTCTGCGAGCGTGTCGTCGACGAGTAGCAGCTAAGCGCTGACCGTCACACTGATGTGGTAAATAAGGCATTAGGCTCTCATAATGACCCTTATTAGGCCCCAAGAAAACCACCAGCACCTCGCACAATGCGGCCACAGAGCAGCCTACACCTTTTTACAGATGCAGAAAAATACACGCTTTGTTCAAATTCCTTCCTTTCTCTCTCAAGACATTATGGGCTTTTTTCGCTCCGCGCGCACACACACACACACACACACACACACACACACACACACACACAAACTCCCCCAGCGCTCTTCTACCCCTCAGACAAATTGCAGAATGTGCTTTGCTTGGATGTGTTTATAAATGGATTTAATAGCTACACTTACCCTCCAAATTGCCCATATGCTTCCCCAGAGATACATATGGCTATTTACTAAGCACTGATAGTAATTATGATTCCTCAAAATTGCAGCAGTATAATTGTACATCAACCTCGGAGGGACGAAAGCAAACAAAACAGCACACACACAAAAGCACTAATGGAAAATATTTAAGATGTGAAATCTTAAAAACATTGCTCAGTACCTTAGGACTACTTTCTTCCGCATTAGGCAAATTAGAGCACAAAGACAGGCACCATGACTGGCAGTGTTCCTGATATCGCACAGAGAAAATAATAAATGAAATAAAATAACAATTTAAAAAAAACAAAATAAAAATATCAAGCAAGGAAATATTTTATATACAAAAAAAAAAAAACTGACTGAATGCATGAAAATGATAAGACGCCACCATCTTCATGCGTAGCTGAACACAAATGCATGGAGGTGTGGTGTACCAAAATACAACACATAAAAAAAACAATTATATTTTTTGTCATTTTTTCTTAGGGGGTGGGATTCTAATCTAATCTAAGGGGGAGGCCATTTTTAATACATTCCCTAAATAATTCCCTCAATCAATCAATCCCTCCACCACACACACACACACAGTGTGAAGTACCCGCATTTCCCGTTGGATATGTTTGCCCCCCCCCTCCCCCCCAAGTTTATCCGTCTCCAGACTGGAGAGTGCCGGGCGGGGGTTGGCATGTTGGGGACAGGGGACTGGGGGGGGGGGGGTCACAGGCGGCCTCGGCAGGTTGCCACAGCCCTTTGTCTGCAGAGACGTTAATTGGTGGTAATCCGGTAGCAGAATCTGTTTGGGTAGCCTGACCTCCCCACCCTAAAGGACACCTTGGTGTGAAATACTAAAGGGCCATTCATGTGCTGTTGAAAAGAGAGAGTGAGAGAGAAAGAAAGAAAGAAAGAAAGATGGGGAGAGAGACAGAGAGAATTCCAACACTTTCTCTCATTCCATGCTCAGGGAGAAAGAGAGTGTGTCTGCTCAATTTATACAGGAAGATACAGACACAGAATGCTCTTTGGGTGCACAGTAAATCAACCACAAAACCACAACAAACAGCCAAAATCAAGGCTGCAGATGCCAGCTTTGGAGAAAACAAGAGTTCCTGCACAAACCCCTGCAGATGCTGGCATTTGAGAGAACCCTTCAAATATCATCCAAGCGCTCCTGCAACAGTGAAGAACCAGAAGAAAACTATGAAATCAGACAGACACTGCATCACTGAAAGTGACCAATACTGCAGGCCTAACACTCCAAACCCTTCAAATACTGTATGTTTAACACTTCACACCGTTTAAGTACTGTAGGTTTAACACTTCACACCGTTTAAATACTGTAGGCCTAACACTCCAAAACCTTCAAATACTGCAGGCGGAACACTCTAAACCATTTAAATACTGTATGTTTAACACTTCACACCGTTTAAGTACTGTAGGTTTAACACTCCAAACACTGCATCCCTGAGAGTGACCAATACTGCAGGCCAAACGCTCCAAGAGACAAGAAGAGCCCTGGCCATTCAATGGCAGGCTGTG
This sequence comes from Tenualosa ilisha, assembly GCA_015244755.2. Taxonomy (NCBI): domain Eukaryota; kingdom Metazoa; phylum Chordata; class Actinopteri; order Clupeiformes; family Clupeidae; genus Tenualosa; species Tenualosa ilisha. The sequence continues at coordinate 401,915 of PYXC01001219.1, forward strand.
GAATAGCGCCTCACATTGTGTGCCATTTTCACTGCTGTTTCAGGCGCCCTTGCCATTGAAAAGAGGGCACCTTGGACCCCAATACTGCCCCTGTGCACAGTGTTCCCAGACAATAGGCAACTCAGAAGGACAAACAGCTCATCTCTTCACTTCGAGACGAGACACACAGCACGCACGCACGCACGGACGCACGCACGCACGCACGCACTCTGGATTCAGTCAGCCCCACTGACAGAAACAGAAATGGATACAAACAGAAAGAGTACAGTAAAGGCCTCATTCAGATTCAGACAACGAATATCAACGAACAGTCAGGGTTACCCAAATGCATTAGATCAGTTAATACTGAACTGGTTGCCAACAACAAGAAATTAAATGCATTCAAAAGGCCACTTCTACCTTGTCCAGGCACAGAAGCCATTGTTATCAAACTAAACACTGTATATAGCAGGGTTCATTTATAACAAGTAAAGTTGATATCAAACAGAGAGGCTGCTCTGTGACTAGCTAGTCTTGTTTCCACTCGAAACCTCTTGGGTGCAAACTACCATCTGTGATTGGCTAGTCTTGTTTCCCTCTAACCCTATTGGATGCAGAGGAAAACTAGCCACACAGGGGAACATGCGGCCTCCAACAACCAAATAAGGACATGTCCTCTTTGCAGACATGACACAAGAATGGAACTCTATGTCTGAATATCAAACCCATCAAATTCCCGTAAAAAAGCAAGACCAAGAACCTTCCACAGAGGCCCTGCTGCTGATGCTATTGAGAGCAAGCAGAGATGCGTGGTGAATTAGATTGTGATTATAACACAGTGGATCATCACTGGCTCGCTCTAATGGACTTGAGAACATGGCAGTCAGGTGCCTCCATTGTCCTCATCAGTCCTTCATTGAGCAAATTCATTAATTAATTTACATATGACACGTTGGCGTTCTGGGGCTGGATCGCACACACGCGCACACACACAAGTGTGTTTACACCTATGCGGAGCAGGGCAATAAAGCATGAATGATGGAAGTCAGATTAATACCCACAAGCATTAGCAGCATGCTGCAAAAACACTGGCCTCCAGACTTCTTCATCTACATAATTAGTCAGCTGCTGCTGGAGGTGGCTTTTCCCTCGGATTTTTTTTCTTCTTGGTCAATGAGATATAATTGGTCTGCAATTTATTCCTCTTTTAAAACCAAGCAAATGAATCTGTGTGAAAATCTGAAATGGCCAAGCCAGGAAATAGATGAACAGGAAAGGAAAAATCCATAAGACAACTGGAGCAGAGAGAGAGAGAAGAGAGAGAGAGAGAGAGAGAGAGAGAGAGAGAGAGAGAGAGAGAGAGAGAGAGAGAGAGATGGGCCACACAGCACACAGTCGAAGCGATACAGACAGACATAGAGGCCTTTTATTCCCATTAAATGGAGGGAGGCCAATTACATAGGAATAGGTCTTCATTCACAGACACAAGGACAGCAGGAGTCCTCCTCTCCCCTACTCAGCCACACACACACGCGCACACACACACACACACACACACACACACACACACACACACACACACACACACACACCTCCATCCTCTGCTACACAGCCACATTTCATTTCTGAATTCTAACTTGGCGGTGAAAAAAACCCTGCTGGAGACAGAGAGAAGTATCTCATACTAGGCTTTCTACATCAGGCTGATTCAATTCTGTTTTCCTAAACACATCATATCCAAATGTAAGCCACACACACACACACACACCCCAAACACCCATAACTGCCTGCCAAGGGGATGTCAACCGGTTTTGCCAGACTTAACAAAAAAATAAAAAATAAACACACACACACACACACCTGACTATAAGCCCATATGCACAGACACAGGCACAGCGACCTTTAACCCCATACCCTTAAAGCAAAGCGGGAAAATGACAAAGCCAGTGAGTGCAAGAGAACAGAGCAGGTTAGAGTTAGAGTTGTTAGAGTTAGTGTGTGTGTGTGTGTGTGTGTGTGTGTGTGTGTGTGTGTGTGTGTGTGTGTGTACGCCTCCTCCATGGATGCGTCTCAAGGCCCAATATAAAGCCAATAAGACACAAGAGGCCATTTCATGTAAATGTACTTGTGTGATTGAAGCTGAAGTCAGCAGTGCAAACAGTGAGGACAAGGCCATTATAATGACAGTCGGCTGATGACTTTTGCAGGCACCAAGCAAGTGACGGCGTCATGGGAGCAAGTCTTGAGTCTGCGTGAAAACACACTCACACACACACACACACACACACACACAAAGATGTGTAAGAAATAAGGTGGATTTTTTTTTTCTTCTCCGAAAAAAGCATTTCTTTTGCATTGTGACATCTGAAGGATTTGTTTACAACCATGTCATTACAGTTAATTGTTTCCTCGCGGAAAATAACACTGTGGCTCTGAATGCCTTTTCATCACGTTTAAATGTCTATTTCAAACTAAAACAATGAAGAGGCATCCACTGACTTAATTGCTTTTGTTGCCTGTGACATGATTAAGAGACAAAAGGCTTCTGGATGCCATAGAAAACGCTGCATTGTGCTGCGGCAGCAGTAGATTTCATAGCTCGCCGTGTTAGCGTGACTTATTTGTGTCCAAAAACATTCTGGCTGCTGTCGCCTGCATATTCATAGAGTGGCAGTTCCTTATTGTAGTGATATAATGCCGTGTCTTTGAGAGAGCTCATGCTTTTATTTTTAAAAATCGTTTTGCCTCCAATTAATAATGGCAGGACAAAAGGTTTCTTCACAAATGCCTTCAGCTGCATTTAACTCACTTCTTCTATGCGTGGAAACTGATTATCATTTGATTATTATCATTTTTTATTCAAGTTATTTTTTTTTTTTACCATTTTTCTTGAGGCAAAAAAAAAAATTTAATTATGTGTCGTCAAAGGCTCTCCCTCATTGCACTCATGGAAGAACTCTGAGCTTTGACGAGATGTTCTATTCAGCTGCATGCCGGCCTCGTGTTGCCACGACTCCCCAGCACAAAGCACCACGTTTCCTCACACCCTCACAAGAAGAACACATTTCCATTTACTAACCACATGAACGAATCCATTCGGAGACCTGTCTGATGCCAGGCATTGCTCTCGTAAGTTGTGTCTGATGCCAGGCATTGTGCTCTAAGTGTGTTAGATGCCAGGGCACTGCTCTCTAGTTTGTCTGATGCCAGGGCATTGCGCTCTAAGTGTGTTAGATGCCAGGGCACTGCTCTCTAGTTGTGTCTGATGCCAGGGCATTGCGCTCTAAGTGTGTTAGATGCCAGGGCACTGCTCTCTAGTTGTGTCTGATGCCAGGGCATTGCGCTCTAAGTGTGTTAGATGCCAGGGCACTGCTCTCTAGTTGTGTCTGATGCCAGGCATTGCTCTCTAGTTGTGTCTAATGCCAGGGCACTGCTCTCTAGTTGTGTCTGATGCCAGGGCATTGCGCTCTAAGTGTGTTAGATGCCAGGGCACTGCTCTCTAGTTGTGTCTGATGCCAGGGCATTGCTCTCGGTAGTTGTGTCTGATGCCAGGGCATTGCGCTCTAAGTGTGTTTGATGCCAGTCCAGTGAAGTGTAGCTGACCTTCACAGAATTCTCAGTGATACAAACTGGGTAGAACACTCTGGAAGCTATATTGTGCATGAGGTGCACATTAAATGTATCCTATATATGCATTAGGTTGCACATTAAATGTATCCTATATTGTGCATGAGGTTGCACATTAAATGTATCCTATATCATGCATTAGGTTGCACATTAAATGTATCCTATATTGTGCATTAGGTTGCACATTAAATGTATCCTATATCATGCATTAGGTTGCACATTAAATGTATCCTATATCATGCATTAGGTTGCACATTAAATGTATCCTATATTGTGCATTAGGTTGCACATTAAATGTATCCTATATTGTGCATTAGGTTGCACATTAAATGTATCCTATGCAAGCGGCTGGTAAATTAACCATAAAATCTTGCAGTGTAACTTTAAGCCCAACATGATACGCATCAATAATATAGGTTAGGTTAATAAGCTATAAAAACATACAATCTGTAAAGAACTTGTGCATGGTGTAGTGTGTGTGTGTGTGTGTGTGTGTGTGTGTGTGTGTGTGTGTGCGTGTACAGACAGAGAGATTCTGAGGGGAGTGGGCTCTTCACCCCCCGTCTCACTCAGATGCTTAAGGACATGGAGACCTACCGCATGCCTTCATTACCACCAAACATTTTGCGTGCACACGCGCACACACACAATCTATCCGCCTCTCCTTCTACAGTAGTAGACTTTCTATTCCTCCATTAAGTCATTTCTTTCATTTGCTGGAAGGCTTTTAGCCTGATGTTTCCTATTCAGTATGGCACAGAAAAATGCTACTAACGGTCCTCTTCAATGGGAATGTCAGGAGAGCCAATTAATGACTGGGAGGTGTGTGTGTGTGTGTGTGTGTGTGTGTGTGTGTGTAGAACATCAACAGAGTGAGAGCCAGAGACTGAGAGAGCAATCTCATTCTTGAGTAATATCCCTACATGGCTTGGACACATACTGAGGGCCATTTTAACTTGGGCTGTAGCTTGTGTGGTATACTCAAAAAGTATTAGCGCAAATCATTTCTACGATCGGCACTTTCACTAAGAAAGATCCCTGGAAAGACTAGTGATGACACTCACGCATGCATGCACGCACGCACGCACCTTCATCTCTCCAAAACGTTTACATATTTTTACACTTCAGCTTTGTGTGCCCAGTACCATCTGATGCGGCAGGAGAGAGGCTTTGGGTTGGGCTGTGAAGATGGGTTAATATACTCCTACCTGTGTACTGACAGCCGGTTACATTAAGGCTGCTCCTAGCAAATGCCCCAGTAGGGAACAGAAACAATTCATATTCTGTGCATGAAATGCTACAGTGGCCCAAACTACTGAAGAATCATGGGGTTTAAAAATGCCATATTTCTGACTAGGGTTAGGGTTCTTCTTTGACATTCAACTGTATTTATGCAAGGTTACAAAGACTGAGAAATCACTGAAAGACAACCGTTAAAGCGGCGTCTCTGTTAAGCGACTGACTACTGTGTTAATGTAGATGTCATGTTTACGAGCCCCACAGAATAACGAATTTAAATCATTCTGAAGGCTGCTGTCAGTGTATCGCAGATACAGTTCAGCTCGAGCTCGGCGCGTGCGCACTGCAACTTCATCAGCAGCATCAGCTGCTTCCTCACGTGACAAAGTCACATGAGGAGAAGAGAGGATGATCCCCATCTCCATCTGTCTAACCTTGCGAGCGCTGTAGGTTACGTCTCCAATAATTTCGTGATCTCATGGCCTCACACAGATAAATAAAAATAATGCAAAAATGCAACATAGTAAATTGCATTGCGGATTTGTCGGTGTAGATTCGTTATTAACCATACTGTTCCATCCCTGCTTCCGCACGTTAAGTTAACTTTCGATTTACATAGCATTTGCAGACGAAGTGGAAAGTGATTTATTCTGATGTTATACAGTCAGCCAGCATGTCCGCATTCAATAAAATGCAGCCTGTATCAGCTGGCTAGCGAGCTAGCTATAGAGCATCACAGCTAAGCTAAACCTAGATAACCTTGTCAGCTGATGGCAAGCCGATGACAAATCCGTGGCACACTGATGACCGTCAGAGACTAACTTTACTGAATAGCCACACCGCCATAATAATAGGACGACTGAAAAGTCAACTCATTAATTTAAATAATTTGATCTAGCATTAATATCTGTCGCTTACAACTCCACAGATCAGTAAGCTGGCAGATCAGCTGACACCCTATGGTAGGTCGACGTAATGTTAGCTAATGTTACCCAAACATTCTCATTAAGACAGCAGTATTACGACTTTTTCACGCACAGGAATTTCTGTTTTCACCGCACATAGAGACTAAAAAATAAAACAAAAACGCCAGGACCATTCTTTTCAGAGACTAACCACTTTCCCAATGGTACTGGTGTAATACATGCTAATGCTAATTGATTAGTAGCTAGATACAGTAAGACGTAGGTTGGGCTACATACTTAGCCTCGGTTGAGAGATGTAGTTTCTGGTCACTGCTTGAGCGTGTTGTCTTGCAGCAGCCTCGGGGCCGTTGAGATCCACAGGACGATTCTGCACCATAGTTGCCATTGTAAAGAGAACAGAAGAGGCTTCTCTGCCGAAGTAACTGTTGTGCAAAGTGGTAATATCACTCGCAAGTCATATGACACGAAAAACGGAAGTTTATGAAGTGACGACTCATACACGTTTACGTGCGCGCTCCAAGACGGAAGGTTCAGCGCGCGCCTGGTGGGAACAGGGGGCAGCAAGGACTCGGGACAGGAAAGTGACTTTGGGAAACGACTGTCATCAGTAACCTCTACTTCTGGATTTGTTGATATTATAGATTATTAGATAAATGTGCACATATGCAAAAGAGAAGGACTGTGTGTGTGTGTGTGTGTGTGTGTGTGTGCGTGTGTGTGTGTGCCAGAGAGAGAGAGAGAGAACGCCATAGAGTATAGAATATGTAAAGAGAAATCACAGCCAGCGCCATAATTTTGAATTTGGATCTGTTAGCCTGAAGTCATGGACAATTTTGTAAGATAAAGCCCTATCCTTTCGTGTGTGTGTGTGTGTGTGTGTGAGAGAGAGAGAGAGAGAGAGTGTGTGGTGTGTGTGTGTGTGTGTGTGTATGTATGTGTATGTGTGTGACTATCCTTTCATGTCACAAATAGCTAGAGAGTCTAGGGTTTGGGTCTTTTGATCACAAGTGATGTTTTGAAAGAAGGTACAGCCTATTATTGTGTTTAAACATTTAATAAATTAAAAACTTCTCACAGAAAGAAAAAAATACATGAGCAAAGTTAACTCAGTCCAATCAAGTCCAGTGCTGAATGATCAACTGGACTGGACATACACACACACACACACACACACAAATTCTCTCTGTTCATGGAAGTCCCAGAAGGGCTTTTGTTCAGAATTGTCACTCTTTTCCAGTGAATGTCTATTTTTGTGAAGTAGGCTACGGTAGGTAAGAATGATAACAGGCATAAGTATTAAGTAGTTGTACATACATTAGTATAAGTACATAAGTTGTTGTATAGTGTTGTTATATTGAATTAGTTTACTATCTAAAGTAAGCTCTCACAAACTAAACTCTCCAAGTTCTCCATGTTCCTCGCCAGTTCAGGGTCAATTTCGTTGTCAGCTCATAGCTGTAGCCTCAAAACACAGTTGTTTATCAGTGTAGAAGCTGTTAGCTATCTATGACCATCCTGCTATTAGCTATCTATGACCATCCTGCATCAAGGTGTTGGGACTTTTGATTGGAAGCAGCCACCAGATTTGAATTTGAACTGGTTACATTATACTCACCATTGTAAAGCATCTCTTTGGATGTAAACAAAAACTGCATAATTTGCTCTGTTGAATTATTTCCTTCTCTCTCTCTCTTTCGTCTATTTTATTTGATTTTCATGTTCAGACATGCAAGTGAGGCCTGTAAAACAGTCATTTATCCCCCATTTTGACTGACATTTTGCCTGTATCACTGAGAAAAATGTGTCATCTCGGTATACACAGCATATGCATACATACAGTATAGGGATAGGACTACACACACAAACAACACATACTCAAAAAGAATCACACGCCAGTTACATGCACACACACACACACACCAACACACATCAACTCCTTTTACTTGAATAGCATGGCAAGCACATATGTACACACACACCACACACACACCAGGCCTTTGCAGGGAAAATGTTGCGGCAGGAGAAAGCACTAGAGTTTGGAGTGGCCTCTGTACAGTGGGCTGGGGCTGTCAGCTCATTCCTCTTATGCCTCATGAGAGCCCCCACATATACAGGCGCACACACACACACACACACACACACGCACACACCCCACACAGCCTCAAGAGAGCCCATCCAAACGTTTCAGACAGCGGGCAAAAAATAGCAGATTAATGCCAGTGAAGAGCATCCGCCCACGGGAGCGATGACCTCCGCTCAAAAATATCACTCTCTCCCCACACAGCCGTTTAAGGAATCAGATGGTTTTCACACACGCACTCCCTGCAGTCTGACGATCACTCACACACACCTGGTTTGTTTGTGTGTGCATGTATATGAGAGAGAGAGAGTGGGAGGGAGAGAAAAAATATATATTTCTGTGTTGAATGTGTGTGTGTGTGTGTGTTTGATGTTGTGTTGAATGTGTTTGTGTGTGTGTGTGTTTGATGTTGTGTTGAATGTGTGTGTGTGTGTGTGTGTGTTTGATGTTGTTGGTCCATAGTTTCCTTATTTGGCCACTCTGACAAAAAGAGTGTAGATCATAGTGGCTCTCCTCTGAACAGAAACATCAGTCTGACCTAGCAGGGAGTGGTAACACTATTTACACACGCACACACACACGTACACACACCCTACATCTACTATAAACACAGTGTCACACTACTCCTTCGCTACTCATGAACCGCACGCATGCACACACACACACACAACCAGCATAGTGGTAGCACTGTTCCCTCACCACTCATGAAGCTGTACACACACCCACATACACAAAAACACTTTACACAATAAAGACAGCACACAGAGGTAACACTACTCCCTCACCACTCATGAAGCTGTACACACACCCAAGAACACTTTACACAGTACACGGAGGTAACACTACTCCCTCACCACTCATGAAGCCACACACACACCCACATACACAAGAACACTTTACACAGTACACGAAGGTAACACTACTCCCTCACCACTCATGAAGCCACACACACATTTACATTTATCAGACGCTTTTATCCGAAGCGACTTACATTTTGTCAACTATCAGTTGTTCAGGGCCAGTCTCCCCTAGAGCAACTTAGGGTTAAGTGCCTTACATCAGGGCCAGTCTCCCCTAGAGCAACTTAGGGTTAAGTGCCTTGCTCAGGGGCACAATGGTGGCAGCTGGGATTCGAACCCACAACTTTTCAGGCTACTTGCACGCTAGCCAGGATCCTTAACTGCTACGCTACCACCGTCTTATACATTCACTTTACACAATGAACACCATACACAGTGGTAAGGCTATTCCCTCGCCACTCATGGTGCTCATGAAGACACACACACACACACACACACACAGTGGTAATGCTTTCCCATGGTGCTCATGAACACACGCACACACACACACATTAAGGTTTTGCTCCCTTTCAGGTTATTATTTTGGCATTTGATATCAATAGAAAACTAAAAATGTACATCAAATGTATAATTTATAAAAGTAATACAATATATATTTTCTTACTCTAAATCTAAACAATTAAGCAGTATAACACATGGAGTGGGGTTGTTTGCGGAAATCCTCATGGGTGTGGTTTAACCGCATAGGTCACCTATAGCCATGGAGATATCCTTGGGCTATACAGTCCTACCAATACTACAGCCCAATACTACAGCTCAATACTACAGCCCAATACTACAGCTCAATACTACAGCCCAATACTACAGCTCAATACTACAGCCCAATACTACAGCTCAATACTACAGCCCAATACTACAGCCCTACCAATATTACCACCCAATACTACAGCCCTACCAATACTACAGCCCAATAGTACAACCCTATACCACAGCCCTACCAATACTACAGTCCAATACTAGAGTCCTACCAATACTACAGCCCAATAGTACAGCCCTATATTACAGTCCTACCAATACTACAGTCCAATTCTACAGCTCTATGTTACAGCTCTACCAATACTACAGCCCAATCCTATAGCCCTATACTACAGCCCAGTACTACAGCCCTACCAATACTACAGCCCAATACTACAGCCTTACCAATACTACAGCCCAACCAGTACTACAGTCCAATACTACAGCTCTATGTTATAGCTCTACCAATACTAAGCCCTATACTACAGCCCAATACTACAGCCCTACCAATACTACAGTCCTACCAATACTACAGCTCAATAGTACAGCCCTATACCACAGCCCTACCAATACTACAGTTCAATACTACAGCCCAATACTACAGCCCTACCAATACTACAGCCCAATACTACAGCCCTACCAATACTACAGCCCAATAGTACAGCCCTATACTACAGCCCTACCAATACTACAGTCCAATACTACAGCTCTATGTTATAGCTCTACCAATATTACAGCCCTATACTACAGCCCAATACTACAGTCCTACCAATACTACAGCCCAATAGTACAGCCCAATACTACAGCCCTACCAATACTACAGCCCAATACTACAGCCCTACCAATACTACAGTTCAATACTACAGCCCTACCAATACTACAGCCCAATACTACAGCCCTACCAATACTACAGCCCAATACTACAGCCCTATATTACAGCCCTACCAATACTACAGTCCAATACTACAGCTCTATGTTATAGCTCTACCAATACTACAGCCCTATACTACAGCCCAATACTACAGCCCTACCAATACTACAGTCCTACCAATACTACAGCCTAATACAGCTGAATAACATTTTACCTCACCACCAAAACTTACTTAGTGGCATTTCACTCTCATTTAACACAAGAGTTAAAGATCTCACTGACCAGGACTTTTCTCTGAATAGTCATGTAAAACGTAGTTCAAAAACACCCTTTTTTCACCTATGAAATATCGCTATGCTTAGAAAGTTCCAATCCTTTGAGGACGCTGATAAAATGAGTACATGCATGAAGGCTTGATGATTGTAATGCTTGGTTCTCTGGGTGTAGCAATTATATTATAATCTGTATTAATAACCTACAGCTAATACAAAATGCCACAGCCTGAACACTCACTAGGACTAAAAAATATGAACATATTTCTCCTATCCTCGCTTACTTACACTGGCTCAAAACGATTTTAGAATTCTCCACCTAACCTATAAAGCTCTCAATGGACAAATTGTCTGTCATGGTAGCTACTGATTGTATTTCGGTCAGCCCTTGGGTCATCTGCTCAAGGTTTCTTCCTAGACTAACTACCACAAGAGAGTTTTTCATTGCCCCTATTGCTCTTGGGTGCCCTTTGCTGTAAGGCACCATGAGACAATACTATTGGAAAAGAGGCTGTAGAAATAAAATGAATAAATGAACTGACTTGAATAAATGTACATATAAATGTGTGTATGTTTGAATGTAAATATAAATGCACTCAGCCATCGAAGAAAAGCACACACACTCACACTCTCGCAAAAGCCTGAAAAAGACTATCTCACACGCACAGACACACAATCCACACACAAACTCACACAAGCCAGAAAAAGACTGTCTCACACACGCACAGACTCAAGATTTCCTGGAGATCTGTGGAGAGGTCAGCAGTGCAGTGGCATGTCTTTGCTAGCGAGCCTTTCCACTGATCCCCATATGGATGTGGCACAGCAAACACATGCAGAAAAACACAATGTAGCTAGCACTTCCTGATGCCACACACACACATTCAGAGCGATATGCAAGCACTAAGACAGCAGCTTAAGGTCATGTGAGAAGAGAAACGTGTTGGTGGCCACAAGCACTCTCCCCCATACACACACACACACACACACACACACACAAAGCCCAGCCGACCTTCAGTGTAATTAGACTGTAGGGGAAGGAGAGGAGGTGGTGGGGGCTGTTTGAGTTGTAACTGTTTTGTTCCGTTTTGTTTCTCCCCTGAGCCCCCTCAAGGTAGCGGTCCATTCTGCAGCGGAGTCAGCATGGATCTGTACCCGATCAGAACCGAATGAGGGCCAGAGTTGGAACAAATCCAGCTGCTAACTGAGACACACACACACACACACACAACCCCAGTCTTTGAGAGAGGCCACACTTGACCTTCACTGATGCGCATGTGCAGCCATAGGAAGGTTTGGGGTGCGTCAGTGAGTGAGTGTGTGTGTGTGTGTGTGTGTATGGCCAAGTTATGCACACACTCATATGCATGCCCTGCTAGCACTTAGACAAGAGGTCTTGTAATGTCAACCCATGTGTGTTACTGCATAATGGGAGGGTGTATTTCCCTCACCAGGTGATGAGGAGAGCTGAGAGGGACCAAAATAATTATTATTGTACGGACCCAGGGCCTGCAGCTCTCTCTCCATTTGAGGCTGCCCCATTGTGTGTGTGTGTGTGTGTGTGTGTGTGTGTGTGTGTGTGTGTGTGCATGTCTGTGTGTGAGTGTGTTTGTCTGTGTGCATGTGTGTGTTTTTCGTGTGATATCTTTTCTCCGGCAAAGGTAAAGTAAGGTGTTTTCTCTTAGCTGGTGAGACGGCTCTATTCATGTGGTTGGTGAGAGAGACAGACAGTTGAGGCCCCAGATGGCTGAAGACACAGACGACTGAGGCCCAGACGGCTGAGGCCCCAGACGGCTGAAGACCCAGACGGCTGAGGCCCCAGATGTCTGAAGACCCAGACGGCTGAGGCCCCAGATGGCTGAAGACCCAGACGGCTGACGCCCCAGACAGCTGACACCCCAGGCGGCTGAAGACCCAGACGGCTGAGTCCCAGATCACTAAAGACCCAGATGGCTGAAGGCCCAGACGGCTGAGGCCCCAGATGGCTAAAGACCCAGACGGCTGAGGCCCCAGATAACTGAAGACCCAGATGGCTGAGGCCCAGACGGCTGAGGCCCCAGATAACTGAAGACCCAGATGGCTGAGGCCCCAGACGGCTGAAGACCCAGACAGCTGAGGCCCCAAAAGGCTAAAGACCCAGACGGCTGAAGACCCAGACGACTGAGGCCCAGATGGCTGAAGACCAAGACTGCTGAGGTCCAGACGGCTGAGGTCCAGATGGCTGAGGCCCCAGATGGCTGAAGACCCAGACGGCTGAGGCCCCAGACGGCTGAAGGCTCATAACGCTAGCTGTCCTGTTCCTGTTGCATTCACAGCCCATTGCTGTCCTCCATTGGAACGACCATTGTTCAGCATTCAGTTGCAGTGTTTAAAGCCTTCCTCCCTCCCCGTCCTTTGTCAACACACACACACACACGCAAACACACACACAGTTCCTCCCTCTCATGCTGTGAATCTGCCCAGTTGTGGCTCACTCAACAATCTATTTTCCTGTCTTTACAAGGACAATGGGCTGAAAAGCATCTTTTCTCATATGCTTTGCATTAGTTACACACACACAGTGTGTGTGTGTGTATGTGTGTGTCTGTGTCTGTGTGTATTTGTGTTTGTATGTGTGTGTGTGTTTGTTTCTTTTCTCCATGCTTTGGAAACAGTTGGGGGTCTTGTGTCTAAAGTGGCACATACACCTAACCTCGGACCTACAACACACAGAGGCATGTGTGTGTGTGTGTGTGTGTGTGTGTTTGCACTGAGAGTGCATCTGTCAATCCATGAGAAATGTCACTGAAATGGCTTGTCAAGAAAATCTGGTTGCATAAACTCTTTTTGAATATACAATAAGAAGGAAACTATAAGGGTATTATTGTGATTTTATAAAAACCTTTTGATGTGATGAAGAAATCAACAAATTAGATGTAGTCTGGCAAAATATGTAAAACATTCAGAAGCCTACTAGTTTCATTTTATTTTACATTTAATACAAAAATATCCAAACCTTCAAAAAGATGCACACTTCATACATGGACATAATGAAACTCACGCTTTCATATTGTTTCTCTTAAATGGCTTCTTTCAGCTTAGTTATTCATGATTCAACACATATTTACAGCAATTTCAAAAAAACCTTCTCAGACTGATTTCTTTTAGCCGATTTTGCGAACCCTCCCCTTGTGCAAAATGTGCCTTAAACCTTTGTTTTGTGTGCTGTTCCACGCTGTTCCACTGTGTGTGTGTGTGTGTGTGTGTAGTGTAGTGTTGGGGAGTAACGACTTACATGTAGCCTACCGTAATTTCCCAAAAATGACACGCACCTTGAACAAGGCACACAACAGTTCGTTTTTTTTTTTTTATGTAAATTGTATGTTAACCGCAAATCGTGTACTTACCCCTCTTTAAAAATGTTAAGCTCATTAAAAAAAAAACATTGTTCAGCAGAGGTGGCTAATTCTGCTGAGCTCTGCTACAGTACTAAGTTCTCTTAGTCGGCAGCGCTCGGAGCCCCAACTCCATCTCCACTATCACGTCTTTACTACAGACTCAGAGTGATATACCACCTGAACTCCCAGATAGGCTGATATTATTTACAGAAATTACGTTACCCCTTTTCAGTTAAAACTAAATGCCACACGGCTGTAGAAAATTATTAAAAAGGTTACAATGCAGAATAGAACAATATGTTGTGATGTTTTAGAGCTGAGTCCAGTATGAAACGACCCAGTAATGGGAACATGACATTGAACATAGAACAATATGTTGTGATGTTTTAGAGCTGAGTCCAGTCTGAAACGACCCAGTACTGGGAACATGACATTGAACATAGAACAATATGTTGTGATGTTTTAGAGCTGAGTCCAGTCTGAAACGACCCAGTAATGGGAACATGACATTGCTTGTGCATGTAGTTGTAAAGCTATGGTCCTATATTAACTGAAAGTAAGAAGATCAGAATTTCTAGGAACAAACACTGACACTGAATGAGCCATGCACAAATGGATTAAATTCATGAACTTTTGTGGACTGTAATGTTAACTACTCTGAGACATAGCTTATAGCCAGCTTCTACGTGCTAGGTTAAACATGTTGCAATGTCCAGTCACAGTGAAGTAACAGATCTATTAAAATGCCATCGGATGGACATGTAACATGTTTGCCGCTTGACCTGGATAAGAAAATTCGTTAGCATACATCCTATCACGAACGTATCTGCTAGCGTTAGCTTTTTTACTGTACTTACATTAGCTGCCGTTAGCATTCAGCATGCCCATATGAAACTGCCTGGATTCTTGTCTATAGTTATCACTTTCATTTATTCTAATTGTTCATAAGATTGTGTGGTCATACAGATGAGTAAGGCAAAATCAACTTTTACTGGCACGTTTCTATCAGCACTGTGATTCAAAATTGACGAGGATCCTTGCTTGTAAATAGAGTAAATAGTAAACAGAGCCTGGAGCACTACCGCCACCCTGTGGCCAGAATAGAGATTTATTAATGTTCAGGTTTCCCAAAAACAGAATAAAACGTTATTGATCAGTGAGAAATGATAAAATCGCCTTAGATATGTCGCCCCCGAGTATAAACCTTAGAGCTGCTGTTAGTTTTCAAACTTCATATATTAACCGCATTTTATAATCGGGAAAATACGGTAATACAATTTTATTACACAATAAAATTATTTTATAATCAGTTACATTACTTTGAGAAAATGGGTGATTGCATTAGTTACTTTCAGAAATATTCAATGATTACAATTTCAGTTACATCTGAATATCTGAATTTTTTATAATGGTTTTGTATTTGGGATTTTTTCTTGTGCACCTCCTTTCACAGCTGAAAGTCTTATACTATCCTGATTCTAACTGGTTCTCCTATCATGTTTGGATTGGCTGTGCCGACCATTAACTTGCTACTGGATGTGCAGCCTACAAGTAAGCTGCAGTTGCCAGGTGACAAGCCATGTCAGACAAAAACACTGGAAATTTAAAAATCATACAGAAAAAAGTCTTGGTGTTGACTTTTTGCAATGTATGCAAAGTAGAAAGGACAAGCATGTCTGCGTTCTGCGTGCCACATCAATACATATTTGGAGACTGTCACCTCAGCTTGATCTGACAGTAAAGAGGTGTTGAAGTCTGACACTGCTGTGGCTGTGTCTGGGGATTTAAAAGGATTTTGACAGTAGTCAGTTGGGGAAGTAGCAAGTGACAGTAGTCAAAATCAGTCAATTACTGACTGTTAGGGCTGAGTAATGCTGTAAGGTCACTGTAAGGTCAACACTCAGTACGTTTACATGCACTTATAAACTTAACCTAGAGAGTAATTCGATTTACGCCTTAATCACACGGTAGTCCTTCGTGCGAGTTTACATGCACAGTATGGAATCAATTTCTTGACCTAAACTATGTTCTGCTCCATGATATGATAGGTGTTCATGTTTTGTCTCATTCTTTCCTTGTGTGTGCTACACAAGACTGACATAGGCTAACACCCTCCACACACCAAGCTGACAGAGGATTTTTGACAGCTGGCATTGCTTCCTATAATATAGCTTACGTTTTTATTAAGGCTAGTTAACAATTTAATTGACAGGAAAATGCATGCATAGGGTTTACCCTGTTCAACAGTAGCCTAGTAGAACATTAGCTGCATAATTTCTTTGCACTGTATTTTTGCTGACTTTAAGGCCATTACCTAAACATCTGAAATGTAGCCTACAGTGAAACTGATGAGGAGTGTGCAGCTACCACTGGATTACAGTGGTTTGTCTAAGCCAGCAGCTTGTGACTGCATCCCTGCTTTTCCCTACTTGGTTGCTGGATAAACATGCTCTTAACCAATGAACCTACAACATTGCTTCAGAATGGCAATGATCTCAAAAGGAGCACATATGTTTATTCGTCAATGAATAAACTATAGCCTAACCAAAACTTTTTGGCTATTTCTGAGTATCCAAACTTTAATTTTGGCTACTCGCGTCTGCATTGTTTCCTGTTCCCTATAAGGCCTGTAAAAACCTAAATAAATAAATAAAATAAATAAATCATATATAAAATAAATAAACCCTAAGAACATATTCTATATAGTGTATAAAATAAATAAATCCTAAGAACATATTCTATATAGGGTCCAGTGGAAGAAGGTGGAAAAGGTAGATAACTTCAGTTTGAGTTGGCCGTGTTAGCTGCCTTCAGCGGCGCCGCTAGAAATTTTGGGCCCTATGACAGAAATTATTTTGGGCCTCCCAGACATTGATTATAATATTAAAATGTTCTCTAGGCCCCCTATCAGTGCCAGGCCCTTGGAATCATCCTAAGTCCCCCCCCCCTGGCGGCACCCCTGGCTGCCTTCAAGTCCAACTTCAGTCTGATTGCGGTATTCATGTAGCAGTTATTCAACTTTCAACCGTATTGTCTTTGTGCGTCAGTCAGACTATGCGTAGTCCAGTTCAGTTTGGTTTCAGCCAGACCAAGGTGTATATATGCATTTTAAAAGTTCAACTTAGTGCATGTAAACACACAGACTGCATGTAAACATGCAGACTGCATGTAAACACACAGACTGCATGTAAACACACAGACTGCCAGGTTAAAAAAAAAAGAAAATGTTTGAAATAGTTACAGTCCTGTTCCATTTTAGATAGGTCACTTGTAACTGTAAAAAATTACATTTCCAGTAACTTCCCCAACACTGTGTGTGTGTGTGTGTTTTTGTGTACTGGTCCACTGTGGCCGTGTCTCACCCCTTACTCTGCTGTCGAGCAGCTCATTTAAATTAGCAGTGCCTCTCCATTGCCACCTCTGCATGAGCGCTGGGCTGGGACCTTCCCCATTGTGTTTGTGTGTGTGTGTGTGTATGTGTGTGTGTGTGTGTGTGTGTGTTTAAATTAGCAGCGCATCTCCATTGCTACCTCTGCATGAGCGCTGGGCTGGGACCTTCCCCATTGTGTGTGTGTGTGTGTGTGTGTTTAAATTAGCAGCGCATCTCCATTGCTACCTCTCCAGTTGTGCTGGGCTGGTACCTTTCTCATGATCATGCTCCGACTCCAACGAGAACCTCCTCGATTAATTCTGGGTTCGATACAAGCAGTAGTCTACAAACAAACACGAGTTACAATTAAGTTTCATTACAAGTTAAGCGCCACAAGACAATTCTATTGTAAATGGTGGTCTATATATAGAATCGAATGACATGAAACAAGGAAAAGCCGAATGAAATGAAGAAAAGCAGAATGAAATGAGCACAAGGAAAAGCACTGGTTTGGGTTTTGTTTGAAGTCATATATAATATATATTCAGACTTGCAGCACGTGTCACAATGGTCAAGATATTCAACAACAACAGCACCAAAGAGATCTGATTGGTTCATTATCCACCCCCCAACCCTACCGCACCCCCCTTCACCCCTCTGTCCTATACATTCAGTCCCCATCAGTATGCAAATATACTAATCATCTATTAATTACACACAGGAATAATTTACAATAAAATAACAATTTCTTAAATGTCAAACAATTAATCATGTTCCTTCTTTCTTTTTTATACTACAATAAATTCACCAAACTGGGACACACTGTTTTTGCTCCGTGTCACTTTACACCCCCACCCCCACCCCTGCCCCGCTGTCTCATGGCTGCGGTGTCGGGGGTGTCGGGAGTGTCCAGAGGAGAGGAGATGTTTTAGAGCGCAAACGGGGGGAGCCTGAAAAGGCGTGTGTCTTTTAGCTTTCCGTGAGCAGTGGTGTCCTCCCAAACACCCCCTGGCATTCCTGGTTTGCCGTGCCTCTGAGGGCTCCAGCCTCCCAGCTCCAGGTCCCACACATCTGAGAGTGAGCGCAGCCGCGGAGGAGCAGCACTGCATATTGCATGGAGACTCACGTTGGAGACTTGACTTGAGAGGATGAGAGTGGCAGGTGCCAAATGAGCCCATGATTAGAACACAGTAAACACAGAGCATTTCATCTACTAGGCGGCTTTTGTTTGGTTTTTGTCCAAAATAGAAAAATGACTACAAACTTGAAAACAAAAGATTTTTTTTTTTTTTTTTAAGTCACGGCAATATTGCAAATGTCTGGCAACATTCAAATGCTGTTTATTATCATGTTTGTTTTTGTTCATTTGAAAATGTATTAAAAATGTCCAGGCTTTTTCTCTTCTCCTCTCTTTGCCTCTTTAGTCATTTTTGGTGACAATTTCCCCAATTAAATAGCCATAGTGATGGTCTCTTTCTTTTTCTCTGAATGTTTTTAACATTTTTATCACCAGGGGTCTTTCTTTACTGAGGAGAGAGAGAGAAAGAGAGAGAGACAGTATAATATACCTGTCCCCCTAAATGAGTCACAGCCAACATTAAAATGCGTCTTATGGACCAGGTGAAACCAGAACACGCAGGATCCATACCTGTGCTTGGGTCAGTGACACTGGGTTTGAACATGAACATCAGAAGGGAAGGGAAAGGTGATTTTAACACAAAATCACCCTGTTCCACTGACAACAAATCAGAGGAGCTAGAAGCTAGTGTGTGTGTGTGTGTGTGTGTGTGTGTGTGTGTGTGTGTGTGTGCATGTGTGCGTGCTTGCGTTTGTGCGTGTGTGTGTGTGTGCGTGTGTGCGTGTATGCGTCTGTGCATGTGTGTGTGTTTGTGTGTGTGTGTGTGCAAGAGAGGGATTACAAGTATGACAATCACAGCACAAACAGGACATGGGAACAGGATTCACAGAAAGAGATAGGAACACAGCTGCCCTTTCACATCAAAGAACCAGAAGAGAAACAGCCCATAATAACTCATAAAGAACCATAAGAGAAACAGCCCATAATAACTCATAAAAAAGCAACACAGTGACAATGCCAATCTTCCACATCATTCCAGAGCCTTCTTGTCCAGAGGCTCCTTGCCGTTGGTCCGCGAGTAGGGCTCGAATGCGGACGAGCTCAGGTAGCGGGCTGAGAGTTCCTGCAGGTTGCCCGCCAGCGAGCCTGCCATGCCCAGAGGGGTGGAGGAGATGCGTCCGGCCACGGTGCCCAGCAGGGAGGGCATGGGGAAGCTGAAGATGCCGGGGTGGGGGTGCGGGGGGTGGTGCGTGTGAGCATGGGGGTGCGGGCCCCCCGGGGGGGATCCCTGTAGCCCTGTGACGGCGCCAGCGGCGGAGGCTCCAGCGCTGGTGACGGGGGGTAGCGGGGGACTGGCGCTAGCTGTGGTGTTGGTGCCGCTTGACCCCGAGCTGGAGCTCGACCCAGCGCTCACGCTCCCGCTGCCGCTCCCGTTTGCCGTGGAGACGCCGACTCCCACCCCCACCGTGACGCCCAGGCCCATGGAGGGGCCTCGCAGCGCCGAGCCGCAGTGCGGCAGCAGGCCCGGGAGACCCGGATTGGTCAGCAGGCGTCCCTGCTCCAGCAAACGCAACACGCTGCATGTGGCTGCCGTCTCCGACACCACGGAACGCAGCTCCGTGTCCTTGCCCTGGTCCTTCTTCTGTTTAGTGCGCCGGTTCTGAAACCACACCTTTACCTGCAGATGGACAGAGAGAGAGAAAGAGAGAGAGAGTGTCAATGGAGGCAGAAGAACTAGAGATGCTGACAGAGATTGAGTATTTTTCACTGTCACTGACATCATCATCATTAAAACCCAGATGTCCATGGTGCTTTGCCACATTATTGGTTATTTGGTGTTATTAGAAGTTAGAAATTAGAATTATTTGATTTTCTGACCTTAAGACAGTTTATTTCAGAGGGAAAAGGCCTGTCTTCCTACCCATACTCCACTATGCCAACATTAAACACCCATTTGAGGGTGTGCAGTCCTAGCGGGTTTGTGTTGTGAAACATACTGCACACTGGGAAGGGAAACAATGGCCAGATTACTGCAGGCAAATATTCAAAAACAGGGCGAGTGATAATCAGCTGGGGGCCACACACATCACATGACTGAAGTGCACGCAGCACCTCAGTCACAACCGCGCACTACAGCAAAGGGCTCCTCCTCCTGAGGGTCACATGGACCGTCGTCCGTCACGGACATCACTACCAGTACACCACACATCCTACTGCTCACGCAGCTTTGGGAGGATTTCACTGTTTTTGATCTCATAGCATTTTGCCCACCGTTGTGTCTGATCTGGACATCACTGCCTTAACACTACACATCCACCCACTGGCCTGGACATCACTGCCTTAACACTACACATCACCACCACACATCCACCCACTGGCCTGGGACACACAAGGCTGAGCTGGAAGAAATTTTTGAGCACGACCGGTGTGTGAGACAGCGTTCAAATATAAACACTACCAGAGACAGCGTTCAAATGTAAACACTACCAGAGACAGCGTTCAAATATAAACACTACCAGAGACAGTGTTCAAATATAAACACTACCAGAGACAGCGTTCAAATGTAAACACTACCAGAGACAGCGTTCAAATATAAACACTACCAGAGACAGTGGTGGGCAAAACACCACAAGCTAAAAAAAGACATAAAACAGAAACAGTGGAAATGGGAAGATCAAATACAACCTACAGGTTCTACAGGTTTTACAGGTTCTACAGGTTCTATAGGTTCTATAGGTTCTATAGGTTTTAATAGCCATTACTGTTTTAATATCCATTATCTTGGAGGCTCTATAGGTTTAATATCCATTATCTTGGAGGTTCTATAGGTTTTATCCATTATCTTGTAGGTTGTTTTGGATGAAACAAACAGCTAAATGTAGAGATGTGGGAGTGATGCCTTCTTTTATGTGCTGAGGTCAGGACACATTGATCTGTTTTGTTGTGGAGGAACTAGAGACGACTGATGACTAATCATGGCCACCAGGACATCCTTCCCCTCTACTCTGTCCAATCAAAATCTCATGTTGTTGACCTAGCCAATGCAAACACCATTATTCCACTAAAACAGTGTAGACCCCCCATGTCCCCCTTCTAGCTCTTATTCCTGCCTCAGCAGAGCAGTGGAGCTGCACAGTGCATTCAGGCTGCTATTCCTGGTTTTGAATGCACACACACACACACATTTACACACACATGCACACACATACGAGCGCATACACGCACATACACACACACACACACACGCACACACACACACACGCACGCAGACACACACACCACACACACACACACACACACCACACACACACACACACCACGCACACATACACGGACGCACACACACACACACGCACACACACGCACACACACACACACACACACACACACACACACACACACACACACACACACACACACAGAGCTATGCATGTGCACTGAGATGGGTTAGTAGGTCAATAGCCCAAAAAAAAGACAACCCAGCAAATGAGCGAGGAGGGGGTGGAGGAGTGGGGTAGAAATCTACATGGGGTGTGTGTGTGGTGTGTGGGGGGGTAGAAATCTACATGGGGTGTGTGTGTGGTGTGTGGGGGGTAGAAATCCACATGGGGTGTGTGTGTGGGGGGGTAGAAATCTACATGGGGTGTGTGTGTGGTGTGTGGGGGGGTAGATAGCTACATGGGTGTCTGTGTCTGTGTGTGTGTGTGTGTGTGTGTGGCGGGGGGTGGACAGATATCTAGATGGTGTGTGTGTGTGTGGCAGGGAGGGACAGATATCTAGACGGAGTGTCTGTGTGTGTGTGTGTGTGTGTGTGTGTGTGTGAGTGTGTGTGTGTGTGACGGGGGGGTGGACAGATTTTCAGATGGGGGTGGGGTCAGGGTCGGGGTATGCAGAATTCAATTATAACCATGTCCATACACTACATTTTCCCAACAGACACACACACACAGACACCACACACACACACACACACACACACACACACACAAAGAGGGTTTGAGTGTAGCCAAGGGGAGACCAGTACGGGGAAACTGTCTGGCACTGGAGGAGTGCTGCGGTGGTAGAGATCACACAGACACACACACACACACACACACACACACACACACGCATCAGTCAGGTCCTGGTGGTAGGATGGCAGAAATAAATAGTGGGGTGTGCAGACTGTAGAGAAAAATAGTGTGTGTGCATCAGTGCATCTCCATTTTCATGTACCGCATGGCCCTCTTCACTGACTGCGTGTGTATTTCTGTGTGTATGTGTGTATTTCTGTGTGTGTGTGTATGTATGGGCAGTATCGCGTCTATGCCAGGGCTGACCAAACGTTTGTGTTTGCGGGTCGCATACTGAAAAATCAGACTCATATGTCACATATGAGTGACATATCATGAGTCCTGATCATGAAAAAATACATATCATGAACATTAATGACTTATGAAATAACACATACATGTCTGCATCCCATTCAGTGTAACGTCACAGTCCGAATGACACTTAATGTCAATAGTCATGAACATTAAAAAAAGTAGATGACTCATGTCAGGTTAGCCTTATGTCGACACCCTCAAGTAAAGTATTACCGAAATATCTAATCTACCAAGGGCCAATCCAACATCACAGTTTTTACCCATTGTTAAACGCCTTTAGCACACACACACACACCACACACACACACACGCACACACATTGCTTAAACACATTTAGCACAGGGTGTAAAAACTCCACAAAAAACTCAACTACAAACAATTCAGTAACACGCAGCACAAAGAGATACATCAGTCACATTTAGGTCATCAGTCACATTTAGGTCAAAATTAACTTTACAATCAAAGCGTGTTTTGCATTTTAATAGGAGTGTTTTCTCAATGAGTGTAGTTGATTTTGTCTAACGATGTGTCCAATGTTTGAAAAAGTGTGTAGTGCTTCAAAAAAAGTGTGAGCAGAAAATGTATTGAAGTTATCATCACAATGTGTTTAAGGTATATCACAATGTGTTGAAGTTATATCACAATGCGTTTTAGGTATATCACCAAAAAATCACGTTTTGTAGCTTAGATTAAATCGTTGGTTTTTAGTGTTTAAGCGAAGGGAAAATTGCCTTGTATTTTCAGACTTCAGGAATGAAAGCCGTGGGCCGCAGTGGGCCGCAGTGGGCCTCTGGACCGTAGTCTGTGCAGTCACATGATGGACACACTGAGAAATCCAAAGTAAAAAACTGTTCTGATCACAACCCACATATAGAGGGGAATCCTGTGAAGGCCATGTCACACAAAAAAAATCAATTAGAGGTGCGTCCAAAGGCAAACCCTGCAATGCCGGTGTGAAACACTGGGAAAACTGAACGCAAACACAAAAACACTTGTCCATTCAGAGGCGGATTCTGTGGCACTCATTAGACAGCAAAAAAGGCTAAATGCCCCCGCTGCCCAGCCACCTCCAAAGGCAAAGCGCATTCGCTTCGTGTGCATTCCACTCATTTAAGCTCCCTGAAATCTGCCTCCGATTTTATTGCTCAGGATGGTTTTCTCTGCTCCTCACCAAATAAAATCAACAATCCACCAAAAATAACATGAGCACCATAATGTGTTTGTTATAGATGAGCATGAGGCCTGAGTGTGTGTGTGTGTGTGAGTGGTGCATTGAGGAGTGACTATATTTTAGCAGTGCAGAGGCCCCGTGTGTGTGTGTGTGTGTGTGTGTGTGTGTGTCTGCGCGCTTGAACGGTGCGGCGTGGACAAAGTGTGTTTAGGACCACAGAGGCGCCGTGTGTAAATGTGAGTGTGTCTGTGTGTGCTTGTGTGTGTGTGTGTGTGTGGAGGATAACCATATCGCTCTGAGTGTGTGTGCGTGTGTGTGTGTGTGCGCGTGAGAGAGAGAGAGAGAGAGAGAGAGAGAGAGAGCGTTGCAGCGAGGAGGAAGTGTGTTTTAGGACTGCAGAGGCATCGTGTGTGTGTGTGTGTGTGTGTGTGTGTGTGTGTGTGTGTGCGAGTGGTGCGTTGAGGAGAAAGTGTGTTTTAGGAGCACACAGGCACCATGTGTAGCTCAGCCTCAGTGGGTGCACGGTGACCTCCGCATGACCCCTCTGCTGAGCAGGAGGTGAAAACACGCATTTGGCCTCCCTCTCTCTCTCTCTCTTCCCCTATTCTTTCCTGTCTGTAGGCTCTTGAATTAGAAAGCCGAGTTCATAACCTGAAATATGCTACAACTGGTTTCAGGATTTTACTTGTAGTTTTTGTTGTGTGCAGTAAAAATGCTACAGTGATCTAAATGCTCCCAATGGTTAAAGGAAGCAGGGGCTCTCCAACTGTTGTTCTCTCCAACTGTTCTTAATTTACTGAGAGTCTTCAATTCTTCAAGGGCGTTTATATGTAGTCATTAAATTATAACAAATATTTTAGTCTTTTATCCTTCTAAATGATCTTTAATCAGTTTAATCACCATGATGTTCATTCTGTGATTTTTAGTAACACTTGTCTGTTTGAACCTGAATGATGAAAAGCTCCATCATTTTGAGTTGATGAACTCCAGTAGGACACATACAGTACAGACTGCTCACAGATAGTTAGTACACTCTCGTTAGTAGCACATATTCAGTACTTATAGTCAGATTGCTTTAGAGTTAATGGACTCTAGTTAGTAGCACATATGCAGTACTTATAGTCAGATTGCTTTGGTAATTAGCCCATGGCTCCACCATCCATCTCTGTGGGGAAGTGGGTTACAAAGGCTGCCTCACTAACACAAGGTGACTGGGTCTCATCTGACTGTTAATGTTGCACTAGCAACACAACTGGAGGATGTGTGCATGTGCGTGAATCTGTGTATGTGTGTGTGTGACTGTGTGTGTGAATTTCTGTGTGTGTGTGTGTGTGTATATATTATGGGTTCATGTGTTGTGAATTGTTTTTGAGTTGTGATGCTGCTATGTGTATGGTAAATACACATAGCAGCATCACAATGTGCATCACAATGTGCGTGTG
The DNA here is from genome assembly GCA_015244755.2 of Tenualosa ilisha. Lineage (NCBI taxonomy): Eukaryota > Metazoa > Chordata > Actinopteri > Clupeiformes > Clupeidae > Tenualosa > Tenualosa ilisha. Next base: position 427,309 of record PYXC01001219.1, read on the forward strand.
TGTGTGTGTGTGTGTGTGTGTACGCGTGTCTGTGTTACCTGAGTTTCTGACAGGTTGAGCTGTCGTGCAAGCTCGGTCCGTTCCCGGCCCACCACATACTGGCAGCGCTGGAACTCCAGCTCCAGTCGGTACAGCTGCTCAGCAGTGAAGGAGGTTCTGGTGCGCTTGGGCCGGTCCAGGTCCAGACCCTTGGGCAGAATAATCTCTCGGATCGAGCCTTTGGCATCTGCAAACACATGGCCATCACAGATCAACACACACTCTCCATAACGTGCATCCCTGATCAACACACACTCTCCATAATGCGCATCCCAGATCAACACACACTCTCCATACCGTGCATCACAGGTCAACACACACTTTCCATACCGCGCATCCCTGATCCACACACACTCTCCATACCGTGCATACTGATCCACACACACTCTCCATACCCTAAAGGGTGCATCCCTGATCCACAGTTGTCTGCCTTCATCACCTTTGCCTCTGCAGTCCCAGACTTTGAATCAGAACTCTACAGCCACTAGAAGCTGAACGCCTAAAGATTCCAATCTAGTCTAATTAAAAAACAAACTCATCACAGTTTAAAAAAAAAAAAACTTATGAAAAGAACAATTTATTAATTTTAAAAGGTCTCCATCTCAGATTCCACATAATTTTAACCGAGAAGTCTGGGCAACATTTTGTCATGCAAATTTGCCAGTTTCATTCATGAAAAATAAAACAGAATAATCGTAACAGAAAGGAACAATGTGAATATCTAACACAATAACATCATATACTGTAGCTCATTAACTAATATTTAAAAGGATCATTTATTTTGTCTCTGGATCAAATTGCCGGCTGATTGGCTGAATTTGTCTGATATCTCAGTAACTGGTGGCCTTATTGGAGAAACGTTGCTGTGGAACACTGAGCCAGGCGCTCGGATGCTCACTATTCATTTCATAGTTTTTTTTCTCCTCTCGGCTGAGACTTGAAAAAGCTTCAAACACAGAGAACTTCACATTGCAGACATTACTGAAACATCACAGAAAGAATATTTAATGTTTCTCAAAATTTACTTTTCTGGGGAGATTAGTCTGTACACTGGAAATTAGATCTAAAATTAGAAAATATTTCAAATCTGTTTTTATATAACAGCAAGAGAAAACCTTGGGAAGCCAGATGATTAGATAAAATATGAACGTATTAGTTATCATATTAATTAATTTGAAAGTTACACCTAATTGACAATCCGTAAGTGTGGTAATATTGATGACAGACTGGATTATTAAGAAATCAACTTGGACAGCAGCTAATCCTGTGTAATCTATAAATAAACAGCCTCGGCAGAAATATGGCTCTGTATTTAGTTCAGTCTCAGGGTATGTTCAAATCCAAGGCTTATGCTCAGAAACAATAAAAACCTGATGACTAAATAAATAAATAGAAATAAAAAATTAACAAACGATAATAAAAGTTTACTGCATAATATCAGTTCACATGATATGGAATTTAACTGATAAAATATGAAGGATTTGTACAATTGACCAAATGACCAAATCCAAAACTATTTTCGGAAGATAGAAATTAGTTACGTTGTTTCTGTATTCATATTCATTTTTGACAATTACCTGTTTTCAATAATATTCAGTTAATCCGTTATCAATATTAATCATTACAACCTTGAAAGTAACCAGTTACATTTTTGCAATTTTTAAAATGGTTATTTCAAATGATAAACATTTCAATATTTGAAAGAATGGGTTATGAAATGGCATTAAAAAAATGGTAAAAACACAAACACAAAATGAAAGTTATTTACTTAATTTACTATTTCCTCAAAATGCCACAGCACAGCTGTTCTTGTTTATTTACAGATGGGATGACTTTTTAGTTGCTTTCACTCTTTTAATGACAGTATTTTAAAGGACTTGAATTTATGTCTCAAAACATAGATTACACAAAGACCCAGAGCAGATTTCAGTCTAAATTGTTGAAAATCTGCTACCAACACTGTGATACAAACATGGGATAGGCTGTTCACTTATGTGTTCTGTTTGGTTGATGTATACTGCATTCATCCCTATCAAACAAACAAACAAACAATAAATAAATGAATTAAGGGTTTATTATTATTTTGTTGTTGCTGCTGCTGTTTTTTGCGTGTGATATTTTTAGAGCTTATCGACACAAATCTGAAAGTATCGTTTGCGTTATTAATTTCATTTCCAAGGGACAAATAATCATAGTTTGTTTGTCATGTTTTGATGACACATTTGTGTGAAAAGTGGAGAATTTTAGTTTCATTGAACACTCTCATTCCCTAGAACAGCACACACACACATACGGTGTCGGGCATATTTGGACGTGTAGATGGACACGCTGATACACACACACACAGGCATTTTGAGTGTATGGACACAAACACACACACACACACACACACATACATACTCAGGCATATTTGAATGTGTAGAATATGATTCTATGGACACACAGAAATACACACACACATACGCACAGACACACACACAAATGTGGCCATGTAGAGTGTGAGTGTGTGGTCTCCTACCTCTCACTAATATTCTCCTGCAATAATCGGGGTCCCCCGCGCTGGTGCGGTTCTTCTCACAGGAGTCAGAGGCGCTGGAGGGGGAGAGGTTCTCGGGTGGTTCCTTCAGGAACGTCTTGGACATGTTCCCCTGGGTGGCTTTCCCTTCCTTCCCCTCTTTCAGGCCGTTCTTCAGCAGCATGCCAGCCTCCCCTGACTCCTGGCTATAGCGCATCTCCATCCTCTCTCACCGTCCCGCTCTCCTCTCTCTCCTCTTCTCTTCTCTCCTCTCCTCTCCTCTCCTCCACTCTTTCCTGCCCTGCGCGTCTCTTCCTGCACTCCTTAACCCTCCAAAGAGGGGCCAAGGATCTGGGCAGACAATGGAGAAGATTGGCTGTTTGGGTGTCCAGGTAATGTCCGTGTTCCTGTCCTTTTGAATAAAACAGCACCCTGTCCCCACTACTCAGTAAGCTAATGAAGCAGACAGCGCGGCTCCGTCCCCCCGGTGCGTCCCTATTGCGGCTGTCCGGAGTCACCTGCCAGTGATCATGGAGTTATCAGCGCGAGAAGAAAACTCTGTGGCGCTGGAGTGTCCTCCTCGCCTCGTTCCAAACACATCAAGCTGATAGATGATGTCCTCCTAATCAGGATGGGGGGCAGATGCGTGCTCCCCGTTTCAATTGATTACGGTCATTTGCGGCTGCCTCCACATTTGCGTAACATCATGAATAGGCGAAATTGTTTTGGAAATACATTGGCCCCTAATGGTGGGGTTTGCTCTCGGTGCGCTGCGCCAGCAGTCAGCTTTCAACTACCGAATCAAGTCAAATGATTGGTCTCGCTTGGCAGAAAAACAGCCTCTCTGATAATACACAGACACTCACACTCACACATGCTCATATGTACATACACACACATGCATACGCACACACACACACAACACACACGCACACACACACATTGCAGACCGCTTGCACAATCACGGAGGAACGCCACTTCCAGAGTGGTTTCCCAGACTCCTCATCCCACTCCTCTTAGTGCTCCAACATTCTTCCCTCTCGCGTCGGCTTCTCTTGCGTTGGCGTCGTCCGTTGGATTTTTCACACTGGAGCTGGTGGTCTTGACACGCCGGCAAACTTTAATTACGTCTAGCGAGCCGTTCACACACTGAGCATGCTCTACTGTGCAGCGCCTCTCTCAAAGCACTGCCACGATCACAGAAGGCACACACACACACACACACAGAGGGAGAGAGGGAGAGAGAGAGAGAGAGAGAGCAGGGACAGAGAGGGAGAGAGAGAAAGAGAGAGAGAGCAAGAGAAGAAAGAAGGGTAGAGATAGAGCTAGAGATTAATGAGAAGAATTTTCTTCAGTCAAAATTGAAATCCTGTGCCTCTGAAATCAGTCTAAAGTTGAAATCCTGTGCGTCTGAAATCAGTCTAAAGTTGAAATCCTGTGCCTCTGAAATCAGTCTAAAGTTGAAATCCTGTGCGTCTGAAATGAGTCTAAAGTTGAAATCCTGTGCGTCTGAAATGAGTCTAAAGTGTGAGTTTGCCCCAAAAGAGAGACCTCCAGAGAGGAGGCAGTCCAGTCTGCTGGTGGGAGCCATGTCCCAGGTCACTCCCAGAGGAGCATGAGAACTCTGCCCTCGGGGTCTCACCCAAGACCTGTTCATTAGCGTGCGCGTTTACACTCACACACACTCACACACACTAACACACACACATATACACACACTCACACACACTAACACACACACATATACACACACTCACACACACTAACACACACACATATACACACACATAACCTGTAACTGTTAAAGACCATCAGCTCTTAGTGAAAGATCTGCAACACACAAAAGCTCTTGTCTTAACTCTCTCACTCCGCCAAGCAAAGACCTCCCCACACACACAATTGCACTCACAGACACACACACATGCATGCACACACACACACACACACACACACTTCGTGTCCCACTCGCCCACTCACACACACATACACACACACAAACACACACACACACACACACACACTTAGCGTCCCACCCGCCCACTCACTCTCAGCTTCTCCATTGTCAGCGCAACAATATCTGTGAGAGCAGCGGCGTCTGGTAATCCAATAAGACCATTGATTAGGCTACAATGATTCAATTCAAGGTAGTGGCCCCTGTGCTGTGCTGCTGTGGTCGGCCCTCTTGTCACCTTTCGCTGCCCCCCGCCCCCTGGCCCCCCCGTGCCCCGGCCCCTCACCCCACACCCCATTCAGCTCCTCAGGAGAGAGAAGCAGGAAAAGAGAGAAAGATGCCAATTACCTAATTGGACTATTAACAAACAATCCAGGGAGGGTGAGTCCCTCTGTGTAAGTGTGTGTGTGTGTGTGTGTGTTGTGTGTGAGGGGGTGCGGGGGGTGAGACGGGGAAGGGACACATGTTGCACTAACTTTGTTAAGGGAGTGTTTGCGGTGGTGGTTGAAGAGGGAGAGGGGGAGTGGCTGTGGGAGAGGGGGAGTGGCTGGGGGGAGGGGGGGGGGGGGGGGGGAGTGGTGTGGGGAGAGGGGGGAGTGGTTGTGGGGAGAGGGGGAGTGGTTGTGGGGAGAGGGGGGAGTGGTTGTGGGGAGAGGCAAGTGGGGCCAAGAGACGAGATGCAGAATAGAAGCTGGACCACTCAGGCATGGGAAAAAATGCAGGGGTGGACTCATGTGAACTACAATGACACACACACTGCACTACCGTCACACTACACTGGCACAAAAAAACATTTTAATAAACTATTTTTTTTCAGAGTACTGTACATGTTATTATTATGTTATTGTTATATTGTTATGTATTGTTATGTATTGTTATGTTATTGTTATGTTATTGTTATGTATTGTAAACACATACTGTTGGTGCTGTACATTTTCACCATAGTGTTTCTGTGACGATACACAAATACACAGTTCAGTTTCCCAAGAATGTTCCTAAACACATACATGTACTGCATATTGTTTCATTAATAAACACATACATGTACTGCATATTGTTTCATTAATAAACACATACATGTACTGCATATTGTTTCATGAGCAGATGTCTGTTAATAAACACATATATGTCCTGTTCATTTGAACTAGTGAGCAATTCTGTTGTTTGTCACGTCCGTAATGCCAATAAAATGTCGTGGTATTTGACACAAATGATTTGAAAGACACAAATGATTACTTGAAATGTTTTTCACAATTTTTTTCAAGGAAGTTGTACAGCCAAAAACAGCAAATACTAATAACATAAAAGGTCAGGTCACCCAAACACCATAGCATTTGATTGGTGTTATGGAGGTCGGAAAAAAATACATTTTCCAGGGAACTGGCCGAGTGCATTTCTGGAAATAAACACACATTTGGATTGTACATTTTCACTATTTCTGTAACTAAAAATATATATTCTGTACATTGAACTATTTCTGTAACCAAACATATATGGGCTGTACAGTTTTAAAAAGCGTTTCTATTAAATGTGTAGAAATACAGACATTGTGGCACCTACTAGGTGTTTCTTTTCAATACATGAACGACGCTTTCCCTGGTTAGAGACTCTCAGAGAGGGAGGGGGGGAGGGAGGGAGAGAGAAATAGAGAGAGAGAGAAAGAGAATCCTGAGTCTGTGGACGGTCTTGTATGTAGTACCTAATTAAAGGCTAATTACTAGCCTATGCTGAAGTACTCAGTGTTTTCTCACCACTACTGTTCCTGGCACCTCTTTACAAAACACACACACATGCACACACACACACACACACACCTTCTTTTTTCCATTTTGCCTTGGGCACAGTGTTGTGAAGCACTGGTGGGACCATAGTATGCTCAAAGACTAGGCACCACAGAGGCATAAATCTGAGGCTGGATTCCAGGAGCGAGGTGACGGTTAAGTGCCGACATTATGCGTCTGTGCTCTGTTGGAGTGTGTGTGTGTGTGTGTGTGTGTGTGTGTGTGTGTGTGTGTGTGTCTGTGCTCTGCTGGAGTGTGTGTGTGTGTGTGTGTGTGTGTGTATGTGTGTCTGTGCTCTGTTGGAGTGTGTGTGTGTGTGTGTGTGTGTGTGTGTGTGTGTCTGTGCTCTGTTGGAGTGTGTGTGTGTGTGTGTGTATCTGTGCTCTGAGTGGCTCTGGTCCTATGCAACACCGTCCATTTTGAGTCTCGGGCGAGCGAGGCCTGCTTGAGTGAGGTGATGTGGGGGACCTAGGGCGGTTAAGTGGCCTTTTTTCCCCCTTTATCTTTTTTTTAAACCCTTCACACACACACTCCTCCTCCCCTCTTTGTCGCACTGTTCTACGAGTCGATGCCTCCCAGCCCACACAAAGCATGGCTTGTGGGCCCAACACACATTGTGAAAACAAACTTTCCCTCCAGTTTTAGCAGGTGCTAACTGATGGGGTTTTCCATCCAGCTCTGGTGAACTCTAAACTTGAGCCTTTGTGACAACTGACCCAATCTGGGGGATTAGAGAGGCTGGCCTGGGATTGGCCGAGGGAAAAGAACACGGTCTAATTCTTTCTTGGGAGGGCACAGGGCTTGAACTATTAGGAGCATGTCAAACACTCAACAAGTTATCAAAAACTAACGAGTTCATTTCATTTTAATTTGACTCATTTGTGAGTTGCGGGGTGGGGGGTTGGACAGGTAGCAAACACAGCACCGTGCTCAGTGTGTACTGCAGTGAAACAGGTGTGTGTGTGGTGTGAGGGAGGTAACGGGCACAAGCAGGGCACGGACGGTGGAGGCGTGCTGCACCCCTGGAGCACCCGCACTGAAGCGTTCTGAACGGGCCTGTTTGGAAACAGGGCGCAGCAGCACTCAGAGAGGGCAGAGAGGGCAGAGAGTCCACTGAACTTCTTTCTCAGGCAACCACGCCAGCAGGAAGTGCAAATGAGACAGAGAGATAGAGGGAGAGAGAGAAGAGAGAGGGAGAAAAGAGAGAGAGAGAGAAAAGAGAGAGAGAAGAGAGAGGGAGAAAAGAGAGAGAGAAAAGAGAGAGAGAGGGAAAGACAGAGAGAGGGTGAAGAGAGAGAGAGGGAGAGAGAGAGGGAGGGAGAGAAAAGAGAGAGAGAGACAGAGAAAGGGAGAATGAGGTTGAGAATGAAAAAGAATGAGAGAGGGAGATGAAGAGGTGGAGGTGGAGGAATGAAGCCAGGTCAGGGGTATTAGAATTCTTGCTTGTCTACACACACACACACAGACACACACACACACACACACACACACACTGGAGACTACTACATTAGAGCTTGCCTCACCTATGAAGGCATGGCGGTATGTGCATGGTGATTGCATATGCACACGCGCACACAGACACACACACACACACAGATTGTGATAGCACACACACACACAGTCACACAACCCGATGAAAAAGACCAGGCTGTGTGTGGATGGTGATCGCTGGGCCTCGTGTGGCCGTCCGAGGGCCAAACCCTGGTCAAGTACGGTGGCTTATTTCCCTCAACACCACGGAGGCTCTCAGAGCTTTCAAACACTTTCTCTCTTCCCTTTTCTTCTCTCGTGTCAAATGCAGCACTTTCTCTCCTCCTTACTCTCCTCTTTCGTCAATCGCTCCACTTGTGCTCTCTCTCTCTCTCTCTCTCCCCCCTTCACTCCTTCTTTCTCTCTCTCCCTCTCTCTCTCTCCCCCCTTCACTCCCTCTCTCTCTCTCCACCCTCAGCACTCTAAACAGGCGAGCCTGACTTCAGCGGCAGGGGAAAATGACATGGGATGAGCTGGGGCAGCTGAACACAGTCATCAGCACACAGAGCGAGGACATGGACAGGAGGACACAGGAGCACTTTGTGTGTGTGTGTGTGTCTGTGTGTGTGTGTGTGTGTAAGTGTGTGTGTGTGCTGGGGCAGGAGGATGCCCAGTGTTATGACGGTTAAGGCATTACTGCTCTATATACACACTCTATTCTGTTGTTTTGTTGAGGGCCATTTACAGTAAAACACAACAGCAACAGAGTCTAACACAACAACGCAGCCCAACACAGTAATCCAGCCCAACACAGTGATCCAGCCCAACACAGTGATCCAGCCCAACACAACGCAGCCCAACACAGTAATCCAGCCCAACACAACGCAGCCCAGCAGTGATCCAGCCCAACACAACGCAGCCCAACACAGTGATCCAGCCCAACACAGTGATCCAGCCCAACACAACGCAGCCCAACACAACGCAGCCCAACACAGCGATCCAACCCAACACAACGCAGCCCAACACAGTGATCCAGCCCAACACAACGCAGCCCAACACAGTGATACAACATAACACAGTGTTTACATTACTGTAATAAAGCCCAGACTCCATCCATGGTCAAATCTACATGGTTGTTTCCACTAATAAGCTTTAAGGAGTGTGTTCAGTGCCACGCTGTGGCTTTGCTGGGGGAGCAGAACAGTCTGCTTTGGAAGAGCTTGAACTAGAGCAGTCTGCTTTAGAACTACACATTAAAACATTCTGTTCTAGAATAACCTTTCATTTGAACAGACTGCTTTAGAACCATACATTAGAACCGCCTGCTCTAGAATAGCTTTTCTTTATACAACTTGCTTTAGAACCTTTCATTAGAACCGTCTGCTTTAGAAGCTTTCATTAGAACAGTCTGCTTTAGAACCTTTCATTAGAACAGTCTGCTTTAGAACCTTTCATTAGAACAGTCTGCTTTAGATGTTCATGAGTTATTGAGCTCTCCACAGCCAGAGGATATTATATAAATGATTGGGCTGCATGTATGTCTTGTCTGAGTGTGTGTGTGTGTGTGTGTGTGTGTGTGTGGAGTGTCTGCTGGCATGTTTTAGGCCGAAGCAGTGCTAAAACCCTCTGTGCCCACCCCCCACACACACACCAGTGAGTTGGCCCAGTTAGCTGTGTGTCAGCAGAGCTTCCCAAAGCCTGACTTAAAAGAAGATCCTAAACACTGCAATCGGCTTCTACAATTAATCTGTCTGCTCCTGTACACACACTGCCCCCAACCACACACACACACACACACACACACACACACATTCATATATATACAAATACAAGCATGCACATATGCAGTACATAGGCATATAACATACACACAGTACCGTGCGCCATGTCTGAGGGTTGGTGAAATGCGTCTTGTCTGCAGTGGGGCAGTGGAACTGAAAACTGTTTGTTTGTGCTTCCTTCTGTGCCAAAGTGTGCCCACATTCACAAAGCATCGAAGAGGCATTTTGGCCTCAAGAAGAGGATCCTCTTTTTTGCTCCTGTCTGACTCCTGGGTGTATATCCCCCTCTAGTGGTCATTATAATGTAGCACATCTACAGTGTTGAAATCCAGACATACTGTTGCAACAGAATGAATTTGAATTGATGAACTGATGCTTTCATTTGTGTGCTCTAATCTGTGATAATGTCCAAAAAAGTCAAGTCAGTTGAAGCTAGAATTGTAATAACATTTTCCAGCTTTGTAGTCTGTCTGTGTGATGGTTAAATGACATCCTCTGGTGTGAATGAAGGCTGTCCTTCGTAGTCTGTCTGTGTGATGGTTAAATGACATCCTACGGGGTGAATGAAGGCTGTCCCAGCTGCCCCTACTGTTTCTTGGTGAGAACCACCAACTCTGGGGCCTCACAGAAAACTCCACTGAAAGCATGTCAATGCAAGCAACCTGAACTGGAAGTACAAATTGTAGAGGAGCTCCGTAGTTACGGTAAAAAAATCCCCAACTTGCATGGTGCCTTTAAGTCTGTGAGGCTACAGGGGTAGGGTTTAGGGGATATTGCCTTTAAGTCTTTGAGGGTTCAGGGGTAGGGTTTAGGGGATATTGCCTTTAAGTCTTTGAGGGTTCAGGGGTAGGGTTTAGAGGATATTGCCTTTAAGTCTTTGAGGGTTCAGGGGTAGGGTTTAGGAGATATTGCCTTTAAGTCTTTGAGGGTTCAGGGGTAGGGTTTAGGGAATATTGGAATTCAGCCTCTGTTTTGGTGGAGGGATAGGAGAATCATTTGCCGAGTATAATCAGCGTACTGGTATGAAGGTGTAGTGATGCATTAACTGTAATACACACTAATAAGGTAAATACTGTGATAAGCAATGATAATGCATACACTGTAATAAACAACAATACGGTATTTACTGTGCACTCAAAAGGGAAGAGATGCACTTTATGTTTTTAGTACATTTAAAGTATCTTAAGTGTAAGGAAAGTATATTTAGTCCAACAATGTGTTTATCTTACATGCTCTCGAAGTGTTCTTTATTTCTCCAAATTTCAACACAGCATCCTTCAATTACACTTCATAGACTGTTCTTAAAGTCTCAGAGGACTTTGCCTGGAGAGGGAATAATGTTTTGTTGCATTTTCCTGTCATACACTTTAAGTGCATTTTAATGTAGAGAGGTAAGAGTGAACTTCAAATTACTGCATTAAAAGTGCACTTTGCAGCACTATTGGAATATACACTTGAATCTATTAGTTTATATGGTGTAAAGAGAGAGTGTTCCAAATTAAGATATTTTAACCTTAAGTACACCGACTACATTTGAATTTATTCTGGAAAAGATCATAATAATATCATAATATCAACACATAGATATCATTACATTAATATACAACACCTTAAAAGAGAGTACTTAAATTATGCATCAAATGCATTACATGAATACACAACACTTTAAGAGACAGAGTACTTAAACTATGCATCAAATGTAATGTATTTTCATGCCCTGCAACTTATGACATTTTGTTGCGTGCTGGGAAAGTATACTTTGAAGCATTATGGTACACTGCCCTGCTCTGGGAAAGTATACTTTGAAGCATTATAGTACACTGCCCTTTATTTTAATCTCATGTACTATTAGTGCTTCATAATGTATTCTGGGAAAATATACTTTAAGCAATAAGCTTTATATTTCAAGCATGATCCTAATACACCACAATACACTTCACATGTACAGGGGCAAAGGATAAAACAAGTATATTGCCAATTGAATGTATTTACCCACATTCACTTTAAGAAAGCTTACAATGCATTTGAATATATTCTGGGAAAGCAATAAAGCAATATTTTTAAAAACATAATTTTAATACACTATTAAGAAGTAGATCTATACTTCATTGGCCATGGGATAACATGTTTCATTTGAATGTATTATAGCTTTACACACTTTCAGTTTACTTAACTATATATATATACACATACGCGCGTGTGTGTGTGTGTGTGTGTGTGCGTGCTCATTAAGTCAGAAAGGCATTAACAGAAAAGAGTTTTACACTGCAAATATGCCCGTCTAACCTAGCTTTAATAAATTTATGTTAAGATTTTAAAAACTACTTAAAAGCTACTAATGATTTCAGAACAAATAAACTTAACAGATGCAAATGTAGTGCAGTAATTAATTAATCAATTAATTTGGGGGGTCTGACAACTATTACCAGCAAATGATCTGAATTAAGCTGAATGAGCTTTGGGTTGTATTTCCCTGGTTGTATTTCCCTGGTTGTAATTTCCTGGTTGTATTTCCCTGGTTGTAATTCCCTGGTTGTATTTCCCTGGTTGTATTTCCCTGGTTGTATTTCCCTGGTTGTAATTTCCTGGTTGTATTTCCCTGGTTGTATTTCCTGGTTGTATTTCCCTGGTTGTAATTTCCTGGTTGTATTTCCTGGTTGTATTTCCCTGGTTGTATTTCCCTGGTTGTATTTCCCTGGTTGTAATCTATGTGACACTGAGGTCTCCACTATCTCAGCACAATTCTCTGTTTTTAAACAAAACACTTCTCTTTTTTTTCATTGTGCTGTAGCTTGAATGTTCTCTTTGACTTCTTTTGTAAGTCGCCTGGATAAAAGCATCTGCTAAATGCATAACTGTAAATGTAAATGTAAATGTATAACTGTAAATGTAAATGTAAATGTAAATGTAAATGTATAACTGTAAATGTAAATGTTTTGCACATGCTGGATGGTAGTTGGATAATAGCTAAATAGTAGGCCCATACAATTACAGTAGAGATATGTGGCATTCGTAAGGTCTGTGCTCTCTGCTGTTGACATAATAATAACAATAATAATAATAATAATAATAATAATAATAATTCCACCAAATATATAATATATATATAAAAAACAGGAAATATTGGGTTCCCCCTGCTGATGGTGTCACAAACTTTCCAGTATTTTGCAATCACATCACATGACCACAATCCCCCTCATTCCATTGGCTGGGATGGTGTCTTTGACAAATAAAATGAGTACAAAGTCCTTTGAGAGAGGAATCTTTATGTTGAAACTGCACTTCAGTGTGTCTATTTGTTTAGGTATGGATCTCATTGTAGACTCTGACACAGGACACACACAACCCTCTCGGGGAACAGAGCTGGAGAACAGACCATAGGCTGAGCAGAGACAAAGCTGTGTGTGTTATATGATGAAGATGAGGACTGCTGGAGCTGCTGTGCTGCTGTTGCTGTGCTCTGCTCTGGTTGTGGCTGCAGCAGAGAGTGGAGGCATCCAGCATGAAGCCTCAGATACAGACTCAGCCTCCACCCAGCAAACCTGTCAGCCTGACATCCACACTGTGCTGAGAGAGATGAGTGTTCTGATAGCAGAGCAGAGAGTGGAGCTCAGATACACTAAGACACAACTGGAGGCCTTGGAGACCAGTCTGAGAGCCAGTGAGAGGACAGTGGAGGAGCAGAGAACTGTGATAAAGGAGCTGAAGGAGAAAAAGGAGGAGCAAGCAGCAGCACTGAGAGCCGTGGGGGACAGTGTGACTCTGATGGGGAGTCAGGTGGAGGATCTGAGAAGGGAGAGAGAGAAGAGCAGGGTGTCTTTCTCTGCCTCACTTATTACAACTGGAGATGAAAACTATGGACCTTTTAAAGATGCGACGCCCCTGGTCTTCCGAAATCCTTTGATCAACATCGGAAATGCTTACAACCCAAACACAGGTACATAACTACACTACAGAATAACTCATGCAACACCTAGCGAACATCTTACACCACCTTACATGTTCTGTTCCAGCAGTGTCATAAATGCAGAAAATCTATGGACAGTATGTAGGCTAGTTTTTTCAGGTCACTTTTTAAGGTGACATAGATTGGATAGAGTATTGTATCTTAAAGCAGAAAGTATTCATTTTTGAAAATATAGCAAAAAACATATTCTTCAAAAAATTACCTTCAAGGCTATTTTACAAGCTCAATTACAACCTTATATTTAGGCTGGTGATTGAAATGGTCCGTTTAGGCTAAATGGCGCCCCGTTTGGAACCACAGCTGAACTACAGTTCATTTGTGATGTGACATCACAGTAGGGCTTTGTTCAAGTTTGCTCATTTAGGTAAGTTTGAGCCTGTATCTACTGGTAGAAGCCTTTGTATATAATTACTATAGAAAAAGGGAAAAAATCAGAGCTACTTTAGTGGAGATACTATGGTAGTGGCAAGGCTGGCCAGGCCAGGCAGCTTTAAAGCAAAGCTAACTAGGAAGATTTGTACGGTAGATGGCATCTTGTGCCACTAAAAAGAATGTATTGCTGTTTGGAAGCCCTGTGTGGGCCAGACAGGAGCTTTACCAAGATAACACCATGCCTGCTTAACTCAAGTGTGTGTGCAGGCAGTCAGAGCTGCTGTCAGGAAGACTGTAGGCTACACATCTCTGTTGTACTAAATCTAATGTTGGCCTCAACAGGAGCTACAGCCAGGAAGACTGTAGGCTACACATCTCTGTTGCCCTAATGCTGCAGTATTCTAATAGGAATATTATGAGAAATAGCTGAAGCCCAAACATAAACATAATCCTGCTTACACAACCAATCCGATGGTTGTGCAATGGTGTAGGCCAACAGTGTGTAGTAGGAATATGCAGTACATGTATTAAGACAAAACAGGCCAATGTTCTCTGATGCCCATGTTTTTTATTCACATCTGAAGCTAAAACCAAATCCAGCTTGTCGTGGAATGTGGATATTATATGAAGTGTGTCCCATATGTAAAAGTCCTGTTGAAACCTGATTATCTGCGCTGATATACGACTATAGCCTAAGGACATTTCATTATCTTCACCATAATACTATAGCCTAAGGACATTTCATTATTTTCACCATAATACTATAGCCTAAGGACCATCGATTATCTGTGCTTACAATACTATAGCCTAAGGACCATATGATTATCTGTGCTTTATAATACTATAGCCTAAGGACATTTCATTATTTTCACCATAATACTATAGCCTAAGGCCATGCGATTATCTGTGCTTTACAATACTATAGCCTAAGGACCATATGATTATCTGTGCTTTATAATACTATAGCCTAAGGACATTTCATTATCTTCACCATAATACTATAGCCTAAGGACCATATGATTATCTGTGCTTTATAATACTATAGCCTAAGGACCATGTGATTATCTGTGCTTTATAATACTATAGCCTAAGGACCATGTGATTATCTGTGCTTTATACTATAAGTAGGCTGTAAGTCCCCAAATTTCCCCCTGAATTTGTTTAATCCCAGCTAGCTGTTCTGTTATCTATGTTATTGTGAATGTGCATAACGCGTTATCTCATTTCCTTAAATGCCCTCTGTTGTGTTTGTCTGTCCCAGGTGTGTTCACAGCGCCCGTGCGAGGGGTTTACCACTTTGTCTTCTTTGTGTTTGGCAATGGCCACGCCTCCACTCCTACAGGCCTGTCGCTGTATAAAAATAACCACCACATAGTTATTGCATACTCTCAGCAGGCCAATATGTATGTGAAGCCCTCCAATGGGGCCTCTCTGCTGCTGGAGGTGGGAGACGTGGTCTATCTGAAGCTGTGGCCCAATGCCTGGGCAAGAGACAACGACAACCACCACACCACCTTCTCTGGCCACCTGCTCTTTGCTGTGTGAAATTAGAACCATTATGCCATTTTGTACACAGAAACAGCTCTATTTTTAAAGGAGGTCTACAGCATGTTTTAACCACAGTTCTGTTGGCAGTTTATCCACCTCTTACTTGAGTTTATGCACCAAATGCAGCTTTTAACATTCTTAAATCCCAATACATTATCATCATATCCACAAACTATCCCACTACATTATCATCATATCCACAAACTATCCCACTACATTATCATCATATCCACAAACTATCCCACTACATTATCCATATATCCACAAACTATCCCAATACATTATCCATATATCCACAAACTATCCCACTACATTATCCATATATCCACAAACAATCCCACTACATTATCCACATTTGCCATTTAATACCACTGCTAGTGTTACACAAACATTGGATGAACCGTCCATCATCAGGGCAACAGACAGTCTGTGTGCTAGTGGATTCCATCAGGCTATGAAACACTACAGCGCCAGGGTCTTCCTCCTCCTCTTCTTATTTCCCCACACCAACCCCTCCATGAGCCTCAGACCAAAGGCAATTTGCAGTTCATTGCATAAATCTGCTCTTAAATGCATTTTGAAATTATTATTATTATTATTATTATCATTATTATTATCCCTTTATAGTACTTGAAAGATCCATTTATTAAAGAGACACCAAGCAGCTATTTCAGCTCACAACTCAGTGACAATTCATAACTGCTCACATTACTGAATAATTACTGAATTGTTTCCATGTTATTTCTAAACAATAACACACTATTTGTTGGGTAATATTATAATTTCTTAAATGGCCGGGGCCTTTATTTACTTCAGCTGCACCAGACAATCCCTGGGAATCCTTTATTTCTAGATGTCCTGGGCTCTCCTTTGGTGGGTATGATGCTTGAATGTTCTTGAATGTTCTATGCATGGTGTACCTGCACAGCCTCTCCAGGGTTTTCTTAGTTCTATTAAACTGATCCCAGATCTTTTTGTATTGCTTGCATGCATATAGTAATGCACACCTTGCTGAAGTATTCTGCAAATTATGATCAACTGATTTAAAACTTCTACTTTGAAGAACTCTGGCAAAGCGGCATGGGAAACCAATTTTTATAACTTAGAATAGCCAACAACTGCGGAAAATCTGCTGATAAAACCAGATCTCCATCTTTTTTCATGCAGCAAATTATCCTGCAGTTTATCAGATGACCAGTAACGGTATTTCAAGGGAAGGTTAGCGATCATTATTTAGGCAGATGGAAAAATGAAAGTAGCGCTATGAAAGTAGCGTCAATAGTCAAAGAATTGCCTTCCTACAATATATCATGTAGCCTAATCCAGACAACTTGGTAGGAAGATGAACCTTATTGTTGACAGGCGTTTTCACACCACTAACACTAGTGACATGACTCTTCCTAGTATGGAGAAAGGGACAGAGATGCATTGCGGATGGCTCTGCTCAAAGTGTTGTTAGCAGTGTTGTTAGCAGGACCTACTATTTCGGCCTATATCAGACAAGCGTAAGGCACACAAGTGCAGAAATAGCATGTAAAGAGTATTTCATTAATAATGTTAGAGTGCAGAGATGTGGGCCATGTGATGAGTGCAGAGATGTGGGCCATGTGATGAGTGGCAGAGATGTGGACCATGTGATGAGTGCAGAGATGTGGGCCATGTGATGAGTGCAGAGATGTGGGCCATGTGATGAGTGGCAGAGATGTGGGCCATGTGATGAGTGGCAGAGATGTGGGCCATGTGATGAGTGCAGAGATGTGGGCCATGTGATGAGTGCAGAGATGTGGGCCATGTGATGAGTGGCAGAGATGTGGGCCATGTGATGAGTGCAGAGATGTGGGCCATGTGATGAGTGCAGAGATGTGGGCCATGTGATGAGTGCAGAGATGTGGGCCATGTGATGAGTGCAGAGATGTGGGCCAGGTGATGAGTGCAGAGATGTGGGCCATGTGATGCTTTACTGGTATGCAGAGCAGTATAGTGGGGAAACAAAACAGCCAAATCGAGTTTTATTCATTCATTCGGCCTGAGACATTTTTAATGAACAAGCCTCGGCTTCGATACTGCGGTCTGAGGTGGGTCGATTGGTGGGGCAAGTGGACACTCGCACCAGACATGAGCGTATAGATGCAGTTAACCAGACGCACACATATACCTGATACACACATCTAATGGTATCATTAGCCAAGATAGTGTGTAAAAAAAATCGTTTTTTTAAGACACATTTGTTTACTCGTTTACTCGTCAAAATCATGTTTTATTTACAATCATGTTTTCAAAATAGGTCACATGGGTTTCAGAAGAAACAGAAGAACTACAGCTGGATAAATAAATAAATATCAATAAATACACACAAAAATAACATGTTTACTGCTCACGAAACAACAAAACATGCAACAAAAGCAAATATGTCCTTTAGTGTGCAAGTTAAAGAACCCCCCAACACACACACACATACTCTTACAAACAACGTACACCCCTATTTTGAGTAATACAGTGGCCACGTGGTACAGTACAGGTATTGCCACACACTGGATTTGATCTTGACAGGCTCTGTGCACAGAAGACGAAAGGACTTTGTTTCAGGATGGTCACTCTTTTCTGACTCTTTTTTGTGAAGTATCATAGGCTAGATTGTTATTAGGCATGAGCACTAGTTGTACAATGTAGCTATAGTACTTTACTGTCCAATGTAAACTTAACAAATAAGCTCTCTATGTTCCAGTTCATTTATTAGTTACCTCGTAGCTATACCCTCTTTACAATTGTCTACCAGCATAAAAGCTAATTACCCAAAACAGTCGACCATCCTCACACTCCCCCGTGCACTTAGGGAATTCCAACACATCATTTAAGTACTTAAAAGTAGCAAACGGAAAAAAATGTTCATCGTATTACATTGATATGAACATGGAAGTTTGCATTCTTCAGCACTGAAGATGAAGATGAAGCAGTGTAAAATAGGTGTTTTAAAAACAATATTTCTGTATTGGCGCACCACTCATAGATGATGGTGATGAAATGGCATTATCTGTCTAAATCCATCGGAAGGTGTATCTTACAATAAAACATAGACCTCAGTGAAGATTTAACACATGTTTTGGTTATGCGTGCAATTTTTTCCCCCCATGGTAAGGACTTTTGAATGGAATTGCCCATGTACAGCTGCACCGGGAGATGTTTGTGGTTCAGATCTACCTGACTGCAGAGAGAGCAGAGAGTGGAGGCATCCAGCATGAAGCCTCAGATACAGACTCAGCCTCCACCCAACAAACCTGCCAGCCTGACATCCACACTGTGCTGAGAAAGATGAGCACTCTGATAGCAGAGCAGAGAGTGGAGCTCAGATACACTAAGACCCAAATGGAGACCCTGGAAGCCAGACTGAGAGTGTCTATCAATATGACAAATGTATATTTTTACCTATACTTACCAATACTTTTTCTAAACTCGGCAATACAGCTCTATGAACTATACTGTGTTCATAAAACAGTATAACACTACACTACATAAGATGTAAGCTAAAATGTAAAAAATGTAACTTAGTATACCTGTCTCAAAATCAAGTCTTTCTGACAAAACAACAACACACAATGAACGTGTTCTCAAGCATAGCCGACAAACTTAAAATGGCTGTTGTTGGCATTAGTGAAAAACACAGGAGTTCTGTCATTTAAGCAGTATAACACAAGTAGGAGTGTCATGGTTGGTGTTTAGTTTCACGGTTGGTGTTTAGTGTCATGGTTGGTGTTTAGTGTCATGGTTGGTGTTTAGTGTGTTGTGTTTACGGCCTTTTGTGTATTGTCATGTGTTTACTTCCTGTAAGCCTTTTCTGTTACTGTGTGCTTATGTTTTCCTCCTTCTCCTTTCCAGTCCCCACCCCTTGTGTACTTCCTGGTTTTGTCATGTCTGTCTTGTTCTTCCTGAGTTCCTGGTCCTCAGTCCTCAGTCACTTCCTGTTCCTTTGTCTGTTAATCTGTCTCACCTGAGTCTCTCTTCACTGCCCTGTTCTTTTCCCACCTGGTCTTGTTAGTCTTGTTTAGTCCTGCATATTTAAATCCTGTCTTGTGTCTGTGTCCTTACTGAAGTATTTCTTTTTCGGCCAACCCACATGAGTTTTCAAGTCAAGTCGGCAAACCTCCCACCGTGTTACCAAACTCTGGGCTACGATTTTTTTCGCTTGATGATTTCGCTATTTCTGCATGGTGTCTGCACTAGGGGCCAAAATACCTTCCAGGCTGTGACAGGGAGTGAGATTGTTCATGGATATCCTCGCGGGTGTGGTTTGGCTGCAGACACAAAGCCGAGGCTGAGTTATTGATGGTTCTGGTGACCCTGGTGATTGATGGTGATTGATGGCTCTGCTCCCGTCTACCTGAATACTTTCCTGAAGCCCTATGTCACCCGCTGACCACTTCGCTCCTCTAAGGAACGTTATTTAGCACGACCAACACCTTGCGTAGGTCAACCCAGACTCTTCTCATGTTTGGTTCCATGCTGGTGGAATGACCTTCCAAGTGCTATCAGATCAACTGATACCCTCTCCACTTTCAAGAAACTCTTGAAGACCCAGCTCTTCCAAGAATATCTCCTGGCCTAAATTTTGAGAATGCACTTAACATCTTATACATAATTTCTCTTTTATACTGGACTTTTTATTACACTATTGAACTTTCTACTTAAAATAGTGCAGTTTTTATGTGAGCAATATGCAGCTTGAGTGTTATCCTCCTTTGTAAGTCGCTTTGGATTAAAGCGTCTGCTAAATGCATAAATGTAAATGTAAATGTTTCATACAACAGTTGCAGTTGCTGCAACAAATGCAGACATGAATAATTTGTGCTGTGAGATGTTGTGGGGTTTATGTGTATGAGTTTATGGATAGGCTAGTTCACAGCTGCAGACCGTGCAGATCAAATTTGCATGTTTATGCCCAAAATGATTAAAAGGGGTTATTAGATCATCTGAAGACAGTTTGTGCCCTCTGCTTCCAAATGCATGCAGTAATCACTCGACGACAACTCAGATAGTCTAGTGAACATGTACAGGTGTGATCTGAGGTGCAACACAGTCTATCTATCAGTTTAATGTAGAAGCTTTGCCGTGAATGTCTGGGGTTTTAGAAACCAGACATTCGGAATAGGCTCTATGCCAATCAGAATATGACCCAGTGCAACCCAAATGCTTACAATATTTTGGCCAGGATTATTTGGAGTAACCTAGGTTATGCTGTGCATGTAGACCTAAACAACTGAAGGAATGATGCAAAGTAGCCTACCATCATCAGTGACTCAAAAGCAAAGTGCACAATAGCTCAGGATATGAAGTAGAGACAGTCCAAAGCGGAGATTGCCAGCTGAGGTTTTGCTTTGACTGACTAGTTGGCTCACACTAGGCTACTTACAAGGGATACCCTACTCTTATAGCCTATTAACTCATTTTGATGGAAGCCAGACAGTTTGAAATGAACTGCTGCAGTACGCATGCTTTGGCTTTTGCTTGTGTGAGTAGCCTGATCTTGTCATGCCGTCCTGCCTGCATCACCCGGTAACTTCCCGATCACTTGCCCCTCCCACTCACTCTTGCTCCTCTGTTCACTTAATTACGTCTCCACCTGTTGCTCGTTGCCTGTCGTTTGTCTGTGTATTTAATCCCTTGTCTCCCAGTGTTCTCTGTCAGACCGTCTGCGAACCAACAGCCTTTCAAGCTCGGCAAGCATTAAAACCCTGACTCTCATTCCTGTTCCCCCAAGCCTGTTACCTGCATTCTCCTGTGCTCCTGTCATCTGCCTGTTCCCCTGTCTCCGCCCTGTCCTTTGCCTGTCTTTGTTCTCTGTTCTCTGCCTCCTGATTGACCGCCTACACGCTGACGACCCCGGACCGACCCGACCTCCGCTCTGCTCTCCAGCCCCTGGTTTCGACCTCTGCCTGTCCACGACCCCCGCACTGCTCTCCAGCCCCTGGTATTGACCCTCGCCTGTCCACGACCTCCACTCTGCTCCCCAGCCCCTGGTATTGACCTCTGCCTGTTCTCGACCTATGCTCACTCTCCCGCCCCGGCTTCCGACCCGCTGCCTGCCCACGACCAACGCTCTGCTCCCCAGTCCCGGTTGCCCGACTCTGCATTCGAAGAGCATCCACACACTCCCTTTACCCATTACCCCAAATAAACTGTTCTTACGTGTCGCTTTTGGGTCCGACTCACCCTGTTTCGTGACAGATCTAGTCTTGCGTAGGACCAAACTGTTGTATAACCTCTTATAATGCGATGAGAGTGAGAATGGCAACCAAATTATTATGAATGAATTATGACTTATGAATTATGATGTTATTGTGTCACATTGTGTTCATACTGTATTCATGCTTGACAGAGAGGAAGGTCGCTTTTTCAGTGGCATTCTGGAGTCGGACCAAAAAAACACCGGGCCCTTCAGCACTGAGTCACGCTGGTGTATCAGCACCAGACCCTTCAGCACCGGGCCCTTCAGCACTGGGCCCTTCAGCACTGAAGTCACGCTGGTGTATCAGCACCAGACCCTTCAGCACCGGGCCCTTCAGCACCGGGCCCTTCAGCGCCGGGCCCTTCAGCACTGAAGTCATGCTGGTGTATAAGCACATCTTTTCAAATATTGGCAATGCTTACAACCCAATCACAGGTATGGCACATGTTGCTCATTGAGCTCTACATTTCTATACATTCCTTAAAATAGCAAGAGATTTCTACCACATCAAGGCTATTAATATAGTTTTATGGTTATAGATTTCAATCCCAGCTCTCATTTTCTACTGGAGTACAGGCACGTTCACAGCACCAGTAAGAGGAGTCTATCAGTTTGACTTCAAAGTCTATGGTCTTGGGAGCAGCTCCATCCCATCAGGAGTGACGCTACTGAGAAATGGTGCATGTGCTCATTGCCTATGGATGCCAAACTGAAGGGACTGTCCATGTCTCCTATGGACGCCAAACTGAGGAGACTGTCCATGTCTCCAATGGACGCCAAACTGAGGGGACTGTCCATGTCTCCAATGGACGCCAAACTGAAGGGACTGTCCATGTCTCCTATGGACGCCAAACTGAAGGGACTGTCCATGTCTCCTATGGACGCCAAACTGAAGGGACTGTCCATGTCTCCTATGGACGCCAAACTGAAGGGACTGTCCATGTCTCCAATGGAGTGTCTCTGCTGCTGGAGGTGGGGGATGTGGTTTATGCGCAGCTCTATGGTAACGCATGGATATTTGATACTAGAAACCACTATAACACCTTTAGCGGCCATCTGCTTTTCTCTATGTGACAATTAAATAGGACAAGTTGGCCGAGTTTCAGCACCTGGTACATTGTTGATATACAGTATGTTTTTAAGTATGTGCTTTTGTGTATACTGAGTGTACTATTTTGGAACAATTTAATGCATTAACAGTACATTTAAAGTACACTTAAACTGCTTTGCCATATTCTTTAAAAACACTTAATGGCAACTCAAGATACTTTTTTGGGACACTTTAATTGCATTGCTTTGGCCTTTAAAAATGTATTATGCATTGTAAAGTGAACTGAAAAATATATTTGGAAAAACACAAATAAAGAGTTTTTCAAGTGCATGTAAGCAAAGTTCAATTTGGAACGAAATATATACTTTCCTTACACTGAGGATATTTTAAAAGAGGAATCCAGAGTGAATCAATCCATAGGCCTGTTGTTAAAGGTCACTGAGTGCTGTCTGTAGGAAAAAGAACCAGAACATTTGAAAAATTTGAAATTATGAAACAGACTGAATGGCAAACCAAAAATGTAAACTGAATGGGGTATAGCGAAATGAAACTGAAAGTGAGTTTCTGTGTCCCATTCAGTTAGTGTTATCGGTCGATTCACTATTTGTAGTATCAAATTTTCATTTTCTTTTTCCTACTGACAGCACTCAGTGACCTTGAATAACAGAGAGGCAACCAGCTTCAGTCAGGTCACTCTGCCATACAGCCCCTTACTGGCGGAGAGCTGGTGATGGTTTTCTTTTTTGCATGGTTGTTGAATTTGCCTAGCAAAAAATTGTAGGGGGAGCTCCACAGAGAGAAAGAATGCGGCAAGATCCCGATACTGTCGTAAACCCCCCTCCCCTCCACTGCTGCACCTACACACACGTAGGCCCTATGCATTTCCGAATGTTGTCCCTACCAATGTGGCAGCTGAGTTGATGTATTCCACCTAATAGAACTCAATGGACAATAGTGTATCTAGGTTACCATATATGATCTATGATCATATCTGAAAGGGTATCATAACTGCAAGTGATGTGGCTAAAATAACGGTTAAACATTCCAATTGGACTAGCGGGAGGTTCAGTCCACTAATTTAATTGGCTAAAAGGTTTTTACAGGCTGATTATCTGCCCACGACCCAGAGCACAGGACATGAAGATGAACCATAGACAGTAAAAGGGGTGGACAGAGGAATCACATCGATCTCAGTTGGAGGCGTTGAGGCCAAATTTTACATTTTCAGTTAGGTCCACTGTCTACTGCGCATACTCCTAGCCGATGTAGCCACGTTGATCTGATGAACCCAAACACGGTAATTTGACTAGTCGATGTAGCCACGTTGATCTGATGAACCCAAACACGGTAATTTGACTAGTCGATGTAGCCACATTGATCTGATGAACCCAAACACGGTAATTTGACTAGTCGATGTAGCAACATTGATCTGATGAACCCAAACATGGTATTTGACTAGTCGATGTAGCCACATTGATCTGATGAACCCAAACACGGTAATTTGACTAGTCGATGTAGCAACAGAAATTCTGACAGATATGAAACAGGCAAAAAAATCTTCTACTGCCTGTGAAATGTGAGCGTCCTTAAGTGCTCCTATACATTGTCTTTAAATTACTTTATACTACAGATATAATTTATCTGAATACAGGGCAATATTGCACATTAGTTATACAAGTTATTGCACAGATTATCTTTGCTCAGTGTATATATTGCAGTAGAGGTTTCACCAGGCTGTGACACTTACAACCATATATACACTTGAGCAGTATGGTAAGTTCGTAAATTCGTAAAAGTACGGCAAATTCCCTTCTGTATGTGTGCGACAGAAAGTCACTAGCTGTTGCTGAATTTGTCTCGTCACTCTTTGCATCACCACACATAAAAGTTATGTTATGCAATAACATGACACAGGAGATTAGGGGCCCGATATGCATTGTTTTGGTAGTTTCAATGTACAACAACGGCAAAATCGAGGTACGTGGTGTTTCACGTGTAAAGTTATTTGATTTTGAAGTGACGCCAAAATGAATTCCAGCCAATGAAACGCTAAAGGCTAGAGGACCCTTTCCAGGTGGAACCAGTCAGGAACAACCTCTATGGGTGTTTCAACTTCCGCATGTATCCCTACGCCCTTAAGATGAACGTTAGTTAGCCTCAGGTTATCCTCCATCCTTAAAATTATCCCAAGTAACATTAGCCTGCAATGTCAAATAGATGAAACTTGAATGTAATCCCGAAATTTAGCTAAACACTGATGTGATAGATATATCCTACCTGCCTTTTTTATTGGGAAAATGAAGAAAGACATTCATTTCTCTTAGATATAGGCTGTTAGTCAGCTGAGTGAAATCTGCTAGGCTATAAAATGTATTGGATAGCTAATACTTCTTCCCCAAAGTAGCAACAATAGACATTAATTTATCAGTAAATTTGAATGTTCGAACATCGAATGCAGACGTAATCTCTGCATTTAAAAAACAATTACCACCAAGATAAGAATAGCAAACATATTAGAGAGTAAACAGGTGTGTTTGTTCAGGTTTTGGTGTTCACATGGTGTGGTTGGATGATAGGTGCCTGTCACAGAGGATCACTGAATGCTGTGGTTGTTTACTGGTCACTGAGGCCTGCTGCAGTGAAACAGAACAAAAACAAACAAATGTCAGGATTCCCAAAATCAAATATCAGTCCGCAACCAGGCACAGTATTTTGCTCTGCCACCAAAATTTATTGCACGAGTATATTGCCATTGCATTACATACAATTGTGGGTGTGTGATACTGTTGGGTAACGTGTGTGTGTGTGTGTGTGTGTGTGTGTGTGTGTGTGTGTGTGTGTGTGCATGTGTAAAGGCCTTTGCCCTGATGCTAGGTTCATGGAGATATTTCTCTGCCACACTGGCTGTAGTTATATACACCTTATATACACCTTCCAACTCTCTGCACATGTGTATTTGCCTGTGTATACTATGGTACTGTGTGTGTGTGTGTGTGTGTGTGTGTGTGTGTGTGTGTGTGTGTGTGTGTGTGTTTGAGAGAGAGAGAGAGAGAGATAAGGTAACATTCAGACAAACACTTTTTTCACCTACTAAAATGTGGGTAGTACAAAGCATTGTGCGTAAAAAACATACAAGGTTAAAAATTGGTTGTATACATCTTGTTGCTACGATAGCATATTTTAAAAACCCAGCTACTGAACTAATTTTGCTTTTTAACAAAATAGTGTCAGTGCTGGTGCTTCACTTAAGAGTGAAAGGAGTAAAATGGTATACAGTATATGGCAAGAATATGTATGGCAAGAGATATTTGTTGTTCAGACTTACACCTCTGAATCTGGACTATGTAGGAGCTGAATAGCTTGTAGTCAAAAAAAAATTAAAAAAAATAGTTCCCAACCTTTTGCTTGTTCTTGGCGGCAATCATTGTTTTGCTACATTTCTCATATTTCACTAAAATCTTGAAATGCGTAGGCCTACTGACTATCTAAACACTATAGATATGTGCTTAAGGGAGGATGGTCTGCCAAGATGGAGATGATGCAGCAACTCTGACTCAGAATAAAGCTACATCATGACCCCTACACTCCCCGTAGTGACCATATTACGCCATAGTCTCCAAAGGAGGTCTGTTTTGAACACCCCTGATACACTACCTCTACACTGCACACCTCCACACACTACACCACCTGCCAAGGCTCTCTCTTGTTTCACCACATGTGCGTTTGCATGCCTGATTTAGTAATGCATCGCATATACACAGCTCTGCATTCCATTATGCGTTGTCGCCACCTACTGGTGCATGTTAGATTGAAAACAAAAGGTGACTTGCTCTTATTCTGTTTTTCCGTAATGAGCCAGTAGAAGAAGAGTGCTGTTTCAGCTAAATAAGATCAGTCAACTGAAACAATGATTTCTAAATGATTTTATGACTGAAAATGCTGCAAAGGGTCTCTTTAAAAAAAAGAAAAAAAAAGGCAATGCTTTGGTGACCCAGCCATACCCATGAACCGTAATACAGACTCCAGGTATGGCAATAAGCCAAAAATGACAAAATAAGACAAAGTTTACTATAATATGTTTACTCCTATACTTTGGAGTACTAGATACTAGATCAATCATTTCAGCTGAATGTATTCTAATTGTATGGCTTGGCTCTACCCATGCCCCGTAATACAGTCTAGTTATGCCAAAAGACAACAATGCCTAAATGAATAAATAAATCACACAAACGCAGGTGATAGTAGCTAACATGGAAGGCAACTAATCAACTAGCCTAAGTATAAAATAAAGAGATGACACACTGATAAGGAAATATTGGGTTTTCCCACTGCTGGTCATGGTGTCACAAGCTTCCCACATTTCACAATCACATGACGACAGCCCTTCTTTACCCATTGGTTGGGATGGGGTCTTTGACATATAAAAGGAGTACACAGTCTTTAGTGTAACGCAGAGACAAAACTGTGTGTGCGTGTTCAGAGCGTGAAGATGAAGCCTGCTGGAGCTGCTGTGCTGCTGTTGCTGTGCTCTGCTCTGGTTGTGGTCGCAGCAGAGAGTGGAGGCATCCAGCATGAAGCCTCAGATACAGACTCAGCCTCCACCCAGCAAACCTGCCAGCCTGACATCCACACTGTGCTGAGAGAGATGAGTGTTCTGGTGGCAAAGCTGGAAGTGGAGCTCAGATACACTAAGACTCAAATGGAGGCCCTGGAGAAGAAAGCAGAGACTCTGGAGACCAGGCTGAGAGCCAGTGAGGGGGCAGAGGAGGAGCAGAGAGAGCAGCTCAGGCTTACCAAAGCCCAACTGGAGGAACAGATAGAGGAACTAAAGAAAGCCAATGGAGGTGAGAGAATACTAAGAGAATAAGAGAGAATAACTACTTTAAGAAAAAAGGAATGTGTCAGTTACTGGAAATGTTCTGTGTGTGTGCATGAAAGAGAGAGTTTTGCTGAGGCCAGATGAGCAGCCAGTGAAAGAACACAGAAGGCCAGATGTACAAGGAAATAGCGCGCACACACACACACACACACACACACAGACAAACACACACTATAGGGTGGGGTTGAGCGCTGGTTACCTGATAAAGGGGAACGTCAGTAAATTTGATGTGATTTCGCCAAGAGCAGCGTTTGCTACTGAGACTCTGTATTTGTGTGGTCTTTACATCTGGCCCTCTGTTTCCCACAGACAGTAAGGTGGCACACACACACACACACACACACACACCTCCTACTGGTCAGCATGAACACACACACACTGAAATTCCCTGTCTGCTACTGCATTAGTTCTCAAACTGGGGTCCGGGGACCCCCAGAGGTCTGCAGCACATTGCCAGGGGGTCCGTGAAAAAGTTTCCTGCAACACATGTCTTATGGGGAGAAAAATACTAGAGATCAGTATAGAGCCCAATCACATTGTGCTCATTACTCCCATCTGCATAACATTAGTGACATCCTCCTTAGGCATTAATGATTTAAATTAATATTAGTTACTGTTACTTATGTGTAAGCAAAATAAGTATTTTAAACACAGTAGGTCTAGATTTCACAAAACATAATCAATTATTTTAAAACTGCTCCTGAACTGTAAAGTTTTGCCAAATGCAATAACATGCCTATTTAAAACTGTTGTGGTATTAAAAGTGTTGTGGTTTTAGCAAAATATGTTTTTGGAATAAGGATTCAAAATCATCTGAAAGAACAAATGGGGTTCCCGACCCAATAAAGTTTAAGAACCCCTGTCCTACAGACAGCACACACTGAGATTCTCTGTCTCCTACAGTCAGTGAGGTGGCGAATACACACATACAAACACACACACACACACACAGACATTCAATCTTTTTCTCCTACAGACAGTAAGGTGGCACACACACACACACACACACACAGACATTCACTCTTTGAATGTCAAGACAAACACACCCACACAGACATTCACTCTTTGTCTCCTACAGATAGTAAGGTCGCCTTCTCTGCGTCCTTCGCTGTGTCAACTAATAAACACATCGGACCCTTCGACTCTGCAATCACTCTGATCTTCAACCATGTCTTCACCAACATCGGCAGTGCATATGACCCAAACACAGGTAAAACAGCATCAGCATTCAGTCCACTGCAACACACACACATATACACACACATCTACACATTTAATCCCCAGCATTATTAACACACATCCTACACATCCAGTCCTCTATTACACACACACACATTAAGTCCTCTTTTACACACACACACAGACACGCACACTCAGTCCATTGCAACACACATTTATGCATTCAGTACACTGCAACACACACACAAAGACACTTCACCCCAGAAGTTTGTTTCTGGTGTGAATACACAAACGCAGACGCCCTGCAAATGGACAACAGCAGATACTGACTGCGTACACGTGATTTCTATGTGAATGAGGCCAAGGTAATTGTAAAAATATCTCAAAATGTCTTATAGCCAAGTTGTTTCAGTAATTTCCGTTATTCAACCTTCGGTCCTAAAACTGCCAAATTTAGGCCCAAGGTTTCATGAAACATTGCAGACATGCATTAATGATACATGGATTCACAGAGGCTTTTTTTATTGTACATACTGGTGTAGTACGTGTATCTGACATGTACTGTATCTGTTTGTCAATCTTGTACATAAATAAAAAGGGGGAACTGACACCTTGAGTGGCACTTTAGACTCGGCCTACATACCAGCTTTGGACGACTTTAGACTAGACCTACATACCAGCTTTGGACGACTTTAGACTCGGCCTACATACCAGCTTTGGATGACTTTAGACTGAGCCTACATACCGGCTTTGGACGACTTTAGACTAGACTGACATACCAGCTCTGGATGACTTTAGACTAGGCCTACATACCAGCTTTGGATGGCTTTAGACTAGGCCTACATACCAGCTTTGGATGACTTTAGACTAGACCAACATACCAGCTCTGGACGGCTTTAGACTAGACCGACATACCAGCTCTGGACGACTTTAGACTAGGCCTACATACCAGCTCTGGACGACTTTAGACTAGGCCTACATACCAGCTCTGGACGATTTTAGACTAGGCCTACATACCAGCTCTGGACGACTTTAGACTAGGCCTACATACCAGCTCTGGACGACTTTAGACTAGGCCTACATACCAGCTCTGGACGATTTTAGACTAGGCCTACATACCAGCTCTGGACGACTTTAGACTAGGCCTACATACCAGCTCTGCATTCTATTTACCGCCCTTCCTTACCATGATGAAACTGTTGATAGCAATGATAAAACTATGGGAAAACAGTTATGTTATGTTCAGTTCAGTTGTTTTTTAATGCTCAGTCTCCACACTGCCATCTACAGGCAAACTGGTGCTGGAATCATTAGTGCTCTGTATTATGACTGATCAACATCCAAGAGGCTCGGACACTTATACAATAACCATAATGTATGACTTCTCCCACTCTCCATGACCTATCTGAGTCTCCATGACCTGTCCTAGCCTACATGACCTCTCCTAGTCTCCATGACCTCTCTCATTCTCCATGACCTCTCTTGTTTCATGTCGTTGCAAGCAGTTTCAAGCCATCACTAAACATTCAAACATATCAAACTGAGGTTTCAAGGATTTAAAACATTTTTACCTTACAGGGTGATGGGCTATGAAATAAGTAAGTATGTTTACATTTACAGTGTTTCTCAACCTTTCATACATGGCAGTAACAAACTAAATCACAAAATAATATTAACATAGTATAGCTTGTGCTTAAGGTGACATTGTCCCCTTAAGACTAAATAACTAAATAAACCTATGGGGGCAGCCGATGGTTTTGGTTTGGTAGTAAGAAAGGCTGCATAGATGAGAAAAACAAAAGATGGAGACTAAAATAAGAGAGAAAGCAGCAAACTTATGCAAACTTTGGAAATGTTGGTCGTTTAGCCTAATAACACTTCAGCTCCTTGAACTGAAACAGCATCTTGCATTGGTACTGTGAAAGCTGTTAATGTTCAGCATCCATTAATGTTGATTACACTGTCAGAATATTTAACAAGAATTGCTGCTGACATGTTGTAGTCATCTCCTACACTCAAGTGAACGAAATCCAAGAGAGATTATTTTTAGTTTATCGCATTTTCCCAGTGTGGAGAAATCCAACCTACAGTCATAGTCATTCCAGCACACAAGTGAATGCTTTAGTTGCATCTCATTTCAACGGCGAGCCACTCACTAAAAGCCTGAATTTCACGCAGGTCTTTGGTGTTCTGCTGTCCGCTTTGTTGAAGGTCTCAACCACAGCTTATCATGAAGTAAATGTTGCTCTATCATTATTTGCCAGTGTCCTGGTTGGGAAATGCTGGTTTACACTAAAGCCTACACTCATTTGCAGACACCTAACTTTAATTGACTGGTCTCTGACATGCACAGCTCTTGCATGGTTGCAAAAATAGCAGCTATAAAGTGGACATACTGTAGACAACAGATCGATTCACGGAATAATGAATCAATATTGAATTTTTCGAATGAGAATCAATACATTTTTTTAACCCAGCCCTAGCGTCTGCTCAACTTCAGTCATAGTAGATATGCTTAATAAGTCACAAAATGAACGTAAGTTTGCTATTTAGCTAAGAGCTTATTAGTTTATCTGGACGTTGCTATGGAAACTATGGTCACTTTGCGAGGTGTTGCACTGGTGTGAATGCTTCAGTTTTCAGACAGAACGTTTCAGCAGCTCCATGACCTCTTTGACCTCTCCTATTCACCATGACCTCTAGTCTCCATGACCTCTACATCTCTTTGGCCTCTTCCATTCACCATGATCTCTAGTCTCTTAGGCTGCCTCCCACTCTCCATGATCTTTAGTCTCCATGACCTCTACATCTCTTTGGCCTCTCCCACTCTCCGTGACCTTAACCCATCTTAGTCCCCATGACCTCTTCCACACTCCCTGACCTCTAGTCTCCTTGATCTTTTCATGACCTCTGCTAGTCTCCTTGTTGTCCTGTCTTTTTTAGGTGTCTTCACAGCTCCAGTGAGAGGAGTATACCAGTTCCGCTACCACATCTTTGCTGGTGGTTCCCATGGAGCTGGAGCCAACCTCCTGAAGAACGGCCAGCACGTGGTGGCCGCCTACAATCACAAAGCCCCCCACGACATCAACACCTCCCAGGGCGTGTCTCTTCCGCTGGAGAAGGGCGACACTGTGTACTTGCGTCTGGGAGCAGGGTCCTGGGTGTCAGCCTACACTGGGCACTTTACAACCTTCAGTGGGCAACTCCTCCTCCTCGTGTGATGAGGAGGTGCACACAAACAAACACACACACGGATAATGCATGCAGGTTTACTGGGCACTCACATGATAACACACAAACACACACACACAGAGCATGCATGCATGCATATTTACTGGGCATTCACATGACATCACACACACACACACACACACTTGCCCTTTTCAATCATCAGTCATGGTACAGTGAGTGAGTGTGGTCAAAGCCTGCAGCCGTACTGTATGTTGGGAGAGGCACTGTCTCCACAAACACATGTGTAAAAACATTTAATGGGGAGCACAGGTGAGTTATCAAGTGAGTTATCGCCAGGGTGCAGTTTGTCAAAAAAACAGAGGGGGGGGGGGGGGGTTTTTTGTTGTTGTTGTTTTTTAATCATGAAAAAATAAGCAATCAACAGGTTTAATTCTTTTTTAGGTTAATGGTAGACCCTATGTGCCTAAATTATGAACAGATGAGCATTCATCTTCAATGCAAACTTAAAAAGACATAAAACATTTCATTTTCTGTGCCGGCCACGATGTGATGGCTTATTTGGGCTTCAAAACCATGGATAAGGTCCGATCACGCGAACATGTCAGAGGATTGGCAGAGGAACATTAGCCTAATGGGATCAGTCTGTAAAACGTAACAATAATGATTTCACATGTCATAAAATATGATTTCACATGTCATGTCAAAGTAACTAATTATTATTAATTATTATTATTAATTATTCATTATTCATTTTCCCTCGTTTTTTATTAGTTCCGCGTAGAATGCAGAAACAGTGTATTTGTGTGGGGACGTTCGCGAACAATGAGATTACCGACAATTCGGGTCAGGTTGAAAGTTAGTAGGCTACCAACAATGTAGATTATAGCTGTGTAAGAAACTGTCACAACCTGATTTCAATTTCAATCGTTTTTTTTTAATTATTGACAGGGTTTTATCCCCCTGAGGATAAAATTCATTCAGTAGAATGGTTAATCTTAACCATTGTGTTTCATCCTAAATGATCAGAAAACAAGGATTTCAGTGTAAAAAAACTAACTTGGCCATTACTAAAGGGATCATCCAGAGTGAATCAATTCATAGCGTTGTCGAGTGCTATCAGTAGGTATAACAATTACAGTTTGATACAACGTAAAACAAATAGCAAAACAGCAGCCAACGTTAGCTGTCTATGTGGTAGCAAATGTTGTTGTTCTTATACCAACTGACAACACTTAACAGCCTCAAAGAACAGGAATACAGGCTCTTTCCTTTTACAGTTACTTCACTCCACTGTTTCACAAGAAATATATATATATATATTATATGTATATTCAAAGTCCTGGGGCCAGTTTCTAAACTCTAAGTTGATTTTAAGTAATACCTTAACCTCTACCTTAAGGTTATGACATGATTCCCAACATGTTCATAGTACATCTTCTGTAAATCATACTGTTGTAAGAATGATCTGGACCACCCTCCCATGTCAGCGACATCCATGTCCCTGCAAACAAAGTAGTCTACATTAAAGGGAAAGGGACCTCAATGTCAACATCCATGTCCCTGCAAACAAAGTAGGCCTCATTAAAGGGGAAGTGACCTCAATGTCAACATCCATGTCCCTGCAAACAAAGTAGGCCTCATTAAAGGGGAAGTGACCTCAATGTCAGCATTCATGTCCCTGCTAACAAAGTAGTCGACATTAAAGGGGAAGTGACCTCCATGTCAGCATCTTTGTGGAGAGCTGTCTCCCTGGGGACACATGTGAGAAGATCACTACCTTGAATTACCATGGCAACTGGGACAGTTCCATTATTGTGACCAAGGACCACCAGATCAAGAACCAGAAATACAACGCAAGCTATTGAGAGGATGATGATGGCAGCATACAGACGTTTAGCCAAAAAAAAAAAGCAAAACTAACATTGACAACACTAACTGAAACAGAACTCCTGTGTGCAGTATATCTCTGCTTTAACGCTGAGTAAATGCTGTATTTTCAGCATTTGCAAAACTACTAATAGCTAAACAAAACTCTGTTTTCTTCTTCAGTCATTGATCAATATTTTAAGTACAGTATGTTTCACTTAAAAATATACACTAATATTGTCACCAAAAATGTAGTAAATCTTAACCCACTTATAGAGCTGTGTCATTTTTGTGTTTACAAAATACGCCTCTTGCTTATTTCATGTGGCTACAGTAAGAAAAACATCAAACTGGGGCAGGGGAAAAACAAGTGGCCAGATCCCATTGGGATGCAGATATCTGCAGAGGGAAATATGCAGTCTCCAGACAGGGTGTACTTTTGTTTATTTTCCACACTGACCATTTTGAAATAGATAATGCCATTATCCATCACAACAGCAACAAAGTCTGTGGCTGTTTTTGGACTGTAGGGAATATGTGACATGGATGCCTGTCACCTTCTATCTTGCATTCACTCTGATCAGTAGTGTTGATGTCATGATTTGTGCTTGTGACAAGGTATACATTCACTCAGAGGGCAGCTGGCACTGGTGCACCACAGGGGTGTGTCCTTACTCCACTGCTCTTCTCCCTCTACACAAATGACTGGACTTTCAAGGACGCAGCTGAAGTTGATAAGCTGGTGCTCTGGTGCAGTCGACACAACCTAGACCTACACACTCTAAAGACTGTGGAAATGGTTGTGTCTCCATATTGTAAGATACTCCAACAATCTAGGAAATTCTGTTCTGTATGAGTGCTACTGCTTGGTTGGTCTGTGCTGGTAGGATGGGCAGGGCATTGGTGCTGATGCTGGACTGAGCTGGGCTGGGCTGCTGAAATGTAGCTGAGGTGCAACTACTGATGCTGCTCTGGGTATGCCCTTGGCTGCTTTCGTTCCCCTGATCATGGTGAAAACACAGAATTTGGAAAGTCATACTTAGAGCCACTTCAGCTTAAATCAGCATTTATGACTGAAATATTAAATGCCGGCCTAGACAGGCTAGAACTATATAACACTATAATATTTATTATTAAATTCATTATCAAAACATCATAGAACAATATAAGAGTAAAGTGAATGTAATGAAATTACTTATTAGTAAAATTAGAGATTAGTTTTTATTAAAATTTTGTATAAATACAAATACACAAAAACCTATTTCAAAGGTCCTCAAACACACATTACAAATATATCCGGCCAAGACTTTTGAAGTTTGAACCTTGTAAACATAAGTGTTGGCAACATACAAGTAAGAAGAACGTTCAGAAATATTCTGTAGTTTGAATACAAATTGTAAAAAAGTAAGACAAACTGAAGCCAGTGGCTGTTTCAGATGAACACTGATGGGTGTATCACACCTATAACTGCCCTAGACTGACTTAAGTGAGTCCTTGTCAGGCACAGTGGCAGCTGGATTTAAGTTGTGTCATTGCAGTGTTTACATTTCAGAGTTTTGGCCTCAGTTCACCTTCAACCTCTAACTCCACTCCAACATCTACTTGCTTTGGCTAGAACTGCAAAATGCTATCTGCATGCGTGAAGCACTGGCGTCAACTCGGAGATCTAGCACTGAAACTATAATGTCAGGAAGTGACCAGCTAAAGATAAGTAGATAGCCGCGTATTTGTGAAGGTGGGACCAGGAAATATGTTTTGATTTGATGAACAATGACAATGAAGAGAGAGGAGGACAGCCAGGTTGAAAATGGACTTTACACCATAGACTGTATATTATCTGTGACAAGTGAAGCCATCAGTGGGCTCTGAACCAAGTTCACTCTGTTATGTTGCAAGTAATTAAGCACACAAGACCGATGTACTACTAACGTAACTTTATCTAAGCTCAAGCAAGCAGCAAGTTCAAGTAAATAATCGAACACTACACTTCTTCTCTCCACTCATTGTCCAGGACATGCATCTTACTGCCTCCTAGTGGTGTGGCTGTAGGTACAGACACAACACACTCATCGTTAGTGAGTACCTGGCTATGTGTCTCCTCTTTCTCAGGGAGATAAAGATGTTTGGGTTTGCTGTGTGATTTCTGCTGACCAAAACACACTCACAGACCAATAACACATCCTAACCAATAACACTTGCTGCTCACTTACAAAACCCTTCATAATCTTGCCCCTCCTTACATCTCTGACCTCCTGACCCCGTACACCCCATCCTGCTCCCTCAGATCCTCCAGTCCCAATCTCCTCTCTGTGCCCCACTCAAGACTCTCCACCTTGGGTCTTTCAGTTGTGGGACTCCTGTGTTTCAAGCCCCCCCACAACTGTTTGCCTGTATTTTTACCTGTGTTTATCTGATTGTTTTGTTTGGTTTTGTCTGTCTGCGTTCCCTTGTAAGTCACAGGTGCAATATAAATGCAACCTTTTATTTTCAATTACCTTGACCTTGAACTGACTTTGTCAGATGACATAGTACAATAACAAGTCATGTGTGCATCACCTGCAGTTGTTTGATCGAACACAAACACACACACGGTGTGATTTTGTCTGATCAGTATCTGCACACGCTGGGCATCACATCATGGGTAATCCAGTGACCATGTGTATTTGAGGGCAAGTTGAAACAGAAGGCAAGGAAAGAAGAGACAACAGTCATTCAGTTTCATAATGCAGATGTGTGTAGCTCTACTGGTGCTGCGGTGCTGCTCTTTGGCTGAGATATAGCTTAGACAGGGCTGCCAACTTTCACACTATGAGCGTGAGACACACATCTGACTGTCTACACAAGTCCTCACGCCACCTGCAATTCCTCACTCTAGCCTGATTCCAGTAAGTGCAGGTAAATTAGCATCTATTCATCTCGGTTAAATTGCTTGTGGAGTTTTAGTCACACAGATACAATCCGCACATCCGCGCATCCAACCCATGAAACTACGCAATCTTGACTCTCCAGTGACGCTAGTCACTCTGCTGTGATGGGCGGATTGCAAGAAAAATAACACTGAATGTACTGGAAACCACATTACATTTCTTAATAGCCCACATTCTGCAACTCTGCATCCATCACACACCCACTTTTCTTGGTGCAACAGTTCACTAACTCTTACTCAACAAATGACAAACCATATGGAGGCATATATACCTAGGCTATGGCCTGCTAAACCATATGGAGGCATATATACCTAGGCTATGGCCTGCTAAACCATATGGAGGCATATATACCTAGGCTATGGCCTGCTAAATTTTGGTACAATTAAGTAGCTTAATCCAGCAAGAAATTAGACCTGCATGACATGTCTGCAGTCTCCTCCAATGCAAGTCAAGCCAAAAAGATTAAAGTGTGAGTTTAGGCTTGTCAGTGGCGATTGCAGATAATGCATGTGGTCTTTCAAACTGTACAAGTCAGGTGGAGATTTGGAAAAGCCCTGCACCTATTAGACATCAATTAAAACTGAAGACATTCTAGCAAAAACTGATTCTGTTTTTCATGTAATTTGAACAATTGACCTGGGCTTGTCCGGACCAGAGAAACTTTACTGTGTGGACCATGTAGATTTATATTTGAATACCCCTGCTCTTGCTTATTTCACAAATCCTTTAGGGATGCAAATACCTGCAGTGGAAATGACACAGTGTCCAAGGAGTTTGCAGTTTTTAATTTTATTTTCCACACTGACAATTTTGAAATATATATGCCCTTGGTACATCACAACAACAACAAAATCTGTGCTATTTTTGGACTATGGACATTATGCAACATGGATACCAGTCTTCTTTATCTGCCAAAACTGTAAGCCCAACAGGATCTCACACCATGATCCCGGTGCTGCTTATCACAATAGCTGAGTGAGTGGCAGATACAGACGACTGGTATACATGTTACATTTTGCCATTAGGCCAAAAATAGCTCAGATTTTGTTGTTGTTGTGATGCTTATTTTTCAGACAGGAACTTTAAAGCCATGAGGTTCAACTTCAGAGCTGACTAGACCACTTAAACCCTGGGTTTGTTCTCACTACATGGTGAAGAGCAGGTGTCCAGAGAAGGTGGTATGGTGGTTATAACTGTCTCTCAGGTAGGCATGGGGCCACATCTTCAGGTTGACCACGTCCCCCACCTCCAGCAGCAGGGAAACTCCATTTGAGACCGTCACATCTGTGGTGTCCTGGTAGCAGTAGGCGATGACAACATGCTCTCCGTTTTTGTGCAGAGAAACTCCAGCAGGTATTGATTTGTGGCCATTCCCAAACACGTAGACTTCAAAGTGATAAACCCCCTTAACTGGAGCTGTAAAGAACCCTGAGACAGACAAGCAGAACCAAACTAAGAACTAAGCAGAACTAAGTTTAATCATTATTTGTGTTTACAACTAAATGGCTGTCAATGGGCATGCCATGGGTACTTGTCCAAACGGATTCAAATGACTATTTTCTAAAACACTCAGAAGGCTCGACATAGCATGACACTTGGATTGTAGTATTATAAGGTTGCCAACCGTTCCATAAAATATGTATTTCTCCCATATTTGAATGAAAATTATGGGTTCCATATTATCTTACGGAACGGAACTCTTACGGAGGCTCACAGAAACATTCACATATAAGTAACGCTATGAATATTGAGTTGCGTGATTTGTATGAGATAAGAGACCAAGAAAACCTTGGTGCTGTCATCCCTCTGGGTTCGTCTGTCTTGTCATTAGAGACTTTAAAATGGCACCTGCAAGAATGTTGCAAGAGAGACAGAGGGAGCAGATGGGCATAGCGAAACAGAATGACAGGGACAGGGACATTTTCTTTCTTCACAGGCTTCCCATCTTGTTTCTCACTGGGCAGGTTTTAGCAACCCTCCTCTCTTCTTTGTCACTAGACACCAGTTATCAAAGGGTCCTGCAGCAGTGCGTGTGGTGATACTACTTTTAGATAAGATTTTGACAGACCCACCTTGGTTAAATTAGCTTACATCCTTCATCCCCCCCATTATCAGTCATGGGGGGACTTCGTATGCATGTGATGTACTGGGGCCTTAAGCAGCAGGGTCTGTTACTAATGGCAAGGAGCTGCAGAGAGTGCTCTCTCAAAATAAACTCAAGAAACTACAGTCTCATCTCGGCATGGTGTCTGTGTGCGGGAGGTCAGACTCTGTGTCTCATCTCGGCATGGTGTCTGTGTGCGGGAGGTCAGACTCTGTGTCTCATCTCGGCATGGTGTCTGTGTGCGGGAGGTCAGACTCTGTGTCTCATCTCGGCATGGTGTCTGTGTGCGGGAGGTCAGACTCTGTGTCTCATCTTGGCATGGTGTCTGTGTGCGGGAGGTCAGACTCTGTGTCTCATCTTGGCATGGTGTCTGTGTGCGGGAGGTCAGACTCTGTGTCTCATCTCGGCATGGTGTCTGTGTGCGGGAGGTCAGACTCTGTGTCTCATCTTGGCATGGTGTCTGTGTGCGGGAGGTCAGACTCTGTGTCTCATCTCGGCATGGTGTCTGTGTGCGGGAGGTCAGACTCTGTGTCTCATCTCGGCATGGTGTCTGTGTGCGGGAGGTCAGACTCTGTGTCTCATCTCGGCATGGTGTCTGTGTGCGGGAGGTCAGAGACTCTGTGTCTCATCTCGGCATGGTGTCTGTGTGCGGGAGGTCAGACTCTGTGTCTCATCTCGGCATGGTGTCTGTGTGCGGGAGGTCAGACTCTGTGTGGTTATTAAGAGTTCCTGCCTGACACTTTACCAGACGTACTTATTCTTTTTCCAACTGATTTGTGCAAAATATGGCATTCGATACAAGACAACTGAGGTGCAGAATTTAACAAACAACTTAATGGTCTAAATGAAAGATACGTCTTGTTTTTCTGAAATATTTATTGTAATGACTGTATGAATGTATTTCCTCTAATTCAGAGGCTCCCAAACTTTTAACTGTTACGTATCTCTGACCACTTTATGTCAGGGGTGGCCAAACTTTTCTGTTTGCAGGCCACATCCTTAAAAATCTACGCTGCCAGGGGCCAATACAAAATGAAGAGTCTAGTTTTTAACCAGTTTCCAGTGAAAGAGCAACTGCAGGCCTTCTAATGCTATGCTGTTTCATGATGTTATTGACATATACATATATATATATATATATAGACATGTCACACCAGCACTGAATCTATGATGTGTGATAGCTATATAATAATAAATTTATGTATATACATTATATAGATATATTATTTTAATATATACATTTATATATATTACATCTTTTTTTGATTTACAGGTGCCCTGCCATAGCCTATGGGATATTTTAAATTGTTCTCTGCGGTCTCCAAAGATGGTCCGTAACTTTAGTTGGGTTGGAAACGGAACAAGGAGACCTTAACAAGGTCCTCTGTAACCTATTAGTGTAACATAAAGTGTTACAGAAGCACCACAATATCTCTTAACCTGTTAAATGAAGGTAATTAACTCCTGTTATTTAGGTATAAAACTAAAACAAGACCATTGCTGTTCTGCCTGTTATCTTTATTTCACAGTTTTCTGTGATCTGGCATGGTGAGGATTCTGTGGGCGGGCACCTCATCAGGAGCATGGTGAGGATTCTGTGGGGCGGGCACTCATCAAATACAGGAGAGCATGGTGAGGATTCTGTGGGATCATCATAGGCTGTGAGGATTCTGTGTCATTCAATAAGAGCATGAGATTCTGTCTTCATAAACATACATTTTACTAAACTCTGTGTACACCAACAATGTTCTTTATGCTGGAGACCCTGATAATACTGTGCCTAAAGGGTCATGCGATGTCGAGACTTCTAAGTATTTTACAAAGTGTGTTTTCAATGCATCTGCCCAAGTGCCTCCGGCTCAGTCATTGAAAGGCGCTGGGCTGTAGAAGGCAGCAAGGAACGTCATTTTCTCTTTACACCAATGTTTGAATTGTGTCCACGCAGGACTGGAGGGCCTACAATCAAAAACCACCAGCATTACGCTTTAACTGTGGCAAAATGTAGTTCAACAACTTCACAAATGAACCCGCAACATGACCAGTTAAGTTATGCAGCTTACATATGCAATGTGGTGCAAGTTTACTTTCTTTTGTGTGAGTAATGCAGCGTGATGGCTGATGGGCTACAATCATGAATGCGCACATTTCCTTACCTCCACTTGTAGACTGTAGGTAGCCTAACGATTTCCAAATAGCCGACTGCTTCACTTGACTGAACTGTCAGGAGTCAAATTACTTCCTCTTTGCTCTCCGAAGTGCAAGTGCAGCTGGCAGAAATACAGTCTGCTATTTCTCCTAATCGTATTTGCACATATGCCTAATAAATGTCTGAAATATCATTACCGTATTGGCATGAATATAAGATGATCCTGAATATAAGATGACCCCTTCTCCAGACTCATTTTGGGGAAAAAAGAAAAAAGGCTTTCTTTGTAGACCAAATTTTGCCTTTTATAGAAAAGGATTTTATTTGAAAATGCTTGTGAAATCTCATTGGAAAACATTTTAAAAGTTAGCAGTTAGTTAGCAGCATCATTAGGCTACTATAAATTAAAGCATGAGCTCAAGTTAACTGGATAAATCTGTCACATTTAAACTGAACGAATAGTAGGCTACCATATGATAAATTTGAATGATAATTTTCCATTAAAGTATAAACAATACACTATAGGCTATCTATCAGGCAGAAAACCATATGCATCACCCATAGAGGTCTGCATATAGGCTACAGTCTTGACCATATGCATCACCCATAGAGGTCTGCACAGAGGCTACAGCCTTGCCTTGGTGAGTTGGCCCTCCCTGCGAGACACTCAAACATAATGGTGATTCGCTTCTCTCATTTCCCCCGCACAGTGACAGATTTTCAACCTTTCTATGCAACAGTAACGGGTGTTGGCATGTTGGAACAAAACACTGATGTTTGCTTAGCATTGCCTATCTGTATGAGAGTTTTACTTAGTTTGATCATAGAGTACCACTGAAATGACAGCTTATCCTTGAAGTCTGTGCAGGCGCTGGGCAGACTCAGTCAGTCACACAGTAACAGCCCATTGCACCGTATATGCCAAATATGATGGGATATGAAGTGCCGGCTTTGTGGTCATTTAAACACCGTATCCTGAATATTATCACACTGGGTATATAACACTGGGTCAAAGGATACTGAAGTGCATGTAAACCTAGTCATTCTTTTACACCACCCGAGGCTAATTTTAAATTTGTTCAAGACAATCTC
The DNA here is from genome assembly GCA_015244755.2 of Tenualosa ilisha. Classification (NCBI taxonomy): domain Eukaryota; kingdom Metazoa; phylum Chordata; class Actinopteri; order Clupeiformes; family Clupeidae; genus Tenualosa; species Tenualosa ilisha. The sequence continues at coordinate 469,389 of PYXC01001219.1, forward strand.
TTACCTCTCCGTGGCAGTTGTAAGCCAAAATATAGGCCTATATTTTTTTCACTATTTTTGTCTCGTCTGCGAATATAAGACGACCCCCCTTTGTTCAGAAGTATTTACAGGACAAAAATATGGTCTTATATTCGGGCTCACACAGTGTTTTGGAAAGGACAGGCTACTAGCCTAGGCCTCACTAGGCTGTAGATCAAGTCTACTGTGATGATCAGAGCAAACATTTTCCAGAGAAATGCATTTGAATACAATGTCATCAAATTGCATCAGCAATTTGGGGTGAGTTGGCCCTGCCTGCATGACACTCAAACATAATGGTGATTCGCTTCTCTCATTTCCCCCGCACAGTGACACAGAGATTTTCAAACTTTCTATGCAACAGTAATGGGTGTTGGCATTACTGATGAAATTTTGTACCTGTGTTTGGGTTGTAGGCATTCCCTATGTTGGTGAAGACGTGTCTGTAGACCAATGGAGTTGGGATGCTAAAGGGTCCTGTAGTAGTTTCCCCTCCAGTTTCTGCCAGTGAGGCAGAGAAAGCCACCCTCCTCTGTGTGCTCTCCTTCAGCTGATCAAGAGCAGCTCTCTGCTCCTCCACCTTGGTGGTCATCTCTCTTAGTTTGGTGTGAATCTCTGATTAGAAAAGTGGTCAACAAGAGGCTGTTATCATTCTGGGGCCCGCCACTCTGTGCTCCGATCACAACCAAACCAGACCACAGCAACTGCAGCAGTTTTCATCTTCATGATAAAACACACACAGCTCTGTCTCTGCTCTGTCCTGCCTATGGACTGTAGCCTAACATCAGCTCTGCACTCTGGTAGGATGGTGTGCTGTTTAAATATGTGTGGAATATTTACATTTACATTTACATTTAGGCATTTAGCAGACGCTTTTATCCAAAGCGACTTACAAAAGAGGATAACATTCAAGCTACAACACAATGAACTAACAAGGAGTGCATATTGCTAACATAGAATCTGCGCTGTTTTAAGTTGAAAGTGCAATAGTGTAACACAATGTAGAGAAATTAAATTATTAAGTGCATTCTCAAAGTTTACACCAGGAGATATTCTTGGAAGAGCTTAGTCTTCACGAGTTTCTTGAAGGTGGAGAGGGTATCAGTTGATCTGGTAGCACTTGGGAGGTCATTCCACCAGCGCGGAACCAGATATGAGAAGAGTCTGGACCGACCTGCACAAGGTGTTGGCCGTGCTAGAAAACGTTCCTTAGAGGAGCGTAGTGGTCGTCGGGTGACATAGGGCTTCAGAAGAGAATTCAAGTAGATGGGAGCAGAGCCATCATTCACCCTGTAGGCCAACATAAGTGCCTTGAATTTAATGCGAGCAGCCAAGGGCAGCCAGTGAAGTTCAATGAACAGAGGTGTGACATGTGCCCTTTTTGGCTGGTTAAAGACCAGACGTGCAGCTGCATTCTGGATCATCTGTAGCGGTCTCACTGCACAGGCTGGTAGGCCTGATAGGAGGACATTGCAGTAGTCAAGACGAGAGATAACCAGGGTCTGAACCAGGAGCTGGGTTGCATGTTGGGTTAGGTACGGCCTGATCTTCCTTATGTTGAATAGGGAAAAACGGCACGACCGAGCCACAGAGGCAACGTGATCTGCAAAGGTCAGTTGGTCATCGATCATGACACCTAGGTTTCTTGCCACTTTGGTGGGAGAAACAGACAGGGAGTCGATCTTGATACCGATGTCGTGGTGTATGGCTTGTTTGGCTGGGAGGACCAGCAGTTCAGTTTTGGAGAGATTTAGTTGGAGGTGATGTCCTTTCATCCATGCAGATATATCGGAGAGACAGTCCGAGATCCGTGATGACACCGTGGAGTCGTCCGGCGGAAAGGACAGATAGAGCTGGGTATCATCCGCATAGCAGTGGTAAGAGAAGCCATGGGAGTGGATGATTGAGCCCAGCGAGGTGATGTACAGTGCGAAGAGAAGGGGCCCCAGCACAGATCCTTGGGGTACTCCTGTGGTGAGTTGGTGAAGTGCCGATGTCTGTCCTCGCCACGATACGTTGAACGACCGTCCAGTAAGATAGGACTTGAACCAAGAGTGCACTGTGCCATCAATCCCAATGTTGGTCAGCTTGTCCAGTAGGATGCTGTGGTTGACCGTGTCAAATGCTGCTGATAGGTCCAGCAGGATGAGCACTGAGGACTGACCTGCCGCTCTGGCCTCTTTTAGTGCTTCCGTCACAGACAGAAGCGCCGTTTCAGTGGAGTGGCCACTTCTGAAGCCGGATTGGTTGGAGTCGAGGAGGTTGTTCTGAGTGAGAAATCCTGTGACCTGTTTAAAGACAGCTCGTTCAATGGCTTTGGAAAGGAAGGGAAGAAGAGAGACAGGCCGGTAGTTCTCCACTTGAGTGGGAGCGAGGGATGGTTTTTTGAGCAATGGTGTTACCTGGGCTTGTTTGAAGGCAGTGGGAAATGTACCCCTAGTTAGTGACGCATTGACCACATGTGTGGTTGCTGTCACAATTGTGGGGGTTATGGCCTGAAGAAGGGTTGTTGGGATAGGATCCAGAAGACAAGAGGTAGGCCGGCTGTCTGTGAGAAGCTTAGACACCTCTGCCTCGGAGAGAGGAGTGAAAGAAGAAAAGGAAGCAGTTGGTGTAGAGAGGCTAGGAGAAGGAACCTGTGTAGATTGGTTTGAGAACTGACTACTAATAGCTGCAACTTTGTTAGTGAGGAATGCAGCAAAAGTGTCAGCTGTGAGGTTAGTTGGAGGAGGTGGAGGAGGTGGGTTTAGTAAAGATTTAAAGGTGGAAAAGAGTTTCTTGGTGTCCGTGGCGTTGTTAATCTTGTCATGATAGAAAGCCTTTTTCGCAGCAGTGACACTGGATGAGAAGGAAGATAGTAGTACTTGGAATTGTGCTAGATCGGCCGAATTCTTAGTTTTGTGCCATTTCCTTTCAGCAGCTCTGAGGTTAGTGCGCATTGACCGAAGTGAGTCATTAAGCCACGCATGAGACTGGGTGGGTCGTGCGGGTCTGGTAGACAGAGGGCACACACGATCCAAGCAGAATCTCAGCGTAGAACAGAGTGACTCTGTGGCGTCATCAACCTCAAAAGAAGAGAAACTTCTAGACGGTGGTAGAGCAGACGCCACCAAGGAGGAAAAGTGAGTAGGAGATAGATTCCGGAGATTGCGACGGACAGAGACAGAGGGAGTAGGAGCAGATGGTTGCTGACAGAGGGAAACCTTGAACTGAATAAAGTAATGGTCAGATAGATGTAGAGGAGTAACTGTCTGTAAAGTAGCGGCGCACTTCCTGGTGAAAATGAGATCAAGTTCCTTACCGGCTTTGTGAGTCGGAGGGCTGTGAACCCGCTGTAGCTCAAAGGAGTCCATCAGAGATAGGAATTCTGCAGAACCTGGATTGTCTAAGTGGATGTTCATATCACCGAGAACAAGCATAGGACAGTCATGCTCAGGGATGGAAGAAAGCAGAGTGTCAAGTTCCTCAAGGAAATCGCCCATTTGACCTGGAGGACGATAGATAACACACAGATATACTTTGACCGGTGCCGTTACTAAGATGGCATGGTATTCAAAGGAGCTGTATGTGACAGATGGTACCAGTTGAGTATATTTCCATTTGTCTGATATTAACAGCCCCGTACCACCCCCTCTCCTGGATGGGCGGGAGGTGTGGGAAAAAGCATAGTTGGTGGAGAGTGCAGCAGGAGTGGCAGTGTTTTCTGGTTTGATCCAGGTCTCGGTGAGAGCCAGAATGTCCAGAGAAAGATGGTTCGCATAAGCTGAAATGAAGTCTGCTTTGTTCACTGCAGACTGACAGTTCCACAAACCTACGGTGAAGGAGTTGTTTGTGGGTGACGAGACATGATGTGTAGATCGGAGGTTTGCAAGGATCCGTTTCCTTTTGTGGAAGCGGAATCTGCGACGACTGGAGACAACTGGAATGGAGTGAAGACACATTGTGGCAAGATGAAGTTTGCACAGAAGATGAAGTTACAGGGAATAGGACATGGTGATTAGTTAGTTAGGTCGGTGTCCTTGCTCGGTGGACACGCGCAGGTCGACACGCTCGTCTTTACCCTAGTCAGTCTTCACACAAGGAGGGCTGAACAAAAGGGCTGACGCTTCCGCTGACGCTTCAGTGTTACTCCTGCTAATAGGAACAATGATTGACTGCACCCGGCTGAGACCGCCCACCAAGAGTCAGACAGAAACAATAGGCCTGATAGGAGTGGCCAACGACCAATTGATTTCTGATGACCCAGCTGTGCTAGTACTTCACGCCTTCTGATGGCTTGTAGGTGTATTACAAATCAGGTGGTTTCCCACAAGACAGGTAATCCAAAGCAGCTTCCAAGTTTAGCAAAATAGCACAGAACTAAATAAGCAGACACTCACTTACTTCCTGTGTGTGTGTAGCTCCTATATATATATATTTATACAGCACACTGAAATTCCTTGGTGTTTGAAATGTGCTATACAAATTATCAACATTGTTTTAATATTAATTGAGGGCGTAAACTGATATTGAATTAACATCGAAATCTGGAAGTGGACAGAGGGATCACGTTGATTCATTTAGATAGGACCTGCGATTAGCCAAACTAAATACCTTAAGGCATCACTAAGATGGCCGCCGAGTGCAGGGCCTTGGACAGTAAAAGAAGTGGACAGAGGGATCACGTCGATCTCAGTGGGATGTGTTTGAGGCCGAATTTTCATTTCTCAGTTAGGTTCAGTGTCTACTGCGCATACTTCTATGTGGTCACGTTGATCTGATGAACCCAAACACTGTCACTTGGTTTGTAGATGTAGCAAGAGAAATTCTAAAAGATATGACACAGACGAAAATCCTCTACTGTCTGTGAAACATGACCATATCGTCTCAGTGCTTTAGCATGCCAAGACATTTTGGACAAGTATATGCTTCAGACTTTGCAGTGTAGCAGTCTGAGAGAGGCCCAGTTCTGTGCCAGCATGTCTGTGTGCCAGCACACAAAGCAACGCCTATCATATTACACGCTTAGGGATCATTCTGGTCAGGAAGAACCTGACTGGACCACATCTATTTACTTATTAGGCGGTGATGGGTGTGTTCCAGCATTTTGACTGATTAGTAACCCAGAAGGATCGTTTGTCGATGCTGTATGTTGGTAAAATCCTTTAGTAACCCAGAAGGGTTTATCATTCATGTGTAGAGAAATAAAGCAAGTACTAATTTTCCAAAAAAAAATCAATTATAGATAAACTTTGTTAGCATTTATAACTGTATATTATCAGTAATAACAATACTGGGTACTGGGGGTAAGACATCTGTAAGGATATTGTTAGGGATGTTGTTAAGGACAGAGATGGCATCATCTTTTCCAAACATGGAAGCCACCTATTATTGCAGACACAGAGCAGTACTTGGCTGTTTGCAAACACACATACACACAAACACACATACACACAAACACGCAAACACACATACAAACAAACACACATACAAACAAACACACATACAAACAAACATACATACACACAAACACACATTTACATTTACATTTAGGCACTTAGCAGACGCTTTTATCCAAAGCGACTTACAGAAGAGGATAACATTCAAGCTACAACTCAATGAAAGAACAAACAAGGAGTGCATATTGCTAACATAGAATCTGCACTATTTTAAGTTGAAAGTGCAATAGTGTAATGCAGTGTAGAGAAAACACATACACACACACACATACACACATACACACATACCCCAAACAGTTTTAGCACACAGAAATGCCACTCTGCTTACCCTCTTGGTCATTCATTAGTAGTTGCACTCGTCTCTCACTGGCTCTCAGTTTGATCTGCATGGCCTCCATTTGAGTCTGAGTGCATTGGAGCTCCACTCTCTCGCCACTCTCTGCTGCAACCACAACCAGAGCAGAGCACAGCAACAGCAGCACAGCAGCTCCAGCAGGCTTCATCTTCATCATATAACACACACAGCTCTGTCTCCGCTCAGCCTATGAACTGTTCTCCAGCGTCAGCTCTGCTCTCTGAGAGGACAATGTGCTGTGTGAACTGTACAGATCACCGAAGTTGCATTTAAACCCATGGTGAGGGAGAGACATTTATCACAGGATGCACGCACACACAGAGACATACATATACACACATACACAAACACAGTCATCCCACTTGCTCAAAATCATGTTGCAACACTTACAGAGAATATCCCTGTGAGAGTCCTCCAAAAACAGCAATTAGGTAACCACTGACATGTTACAACATTTAAAATTTAACGTTTGAGGGACTTAGAGTAAGAGAAAGAATGAAAGAAACGTGGTCATCGAGAAAAACTTGCTCTGGGCTGCCTGATTGAAAGAGAACTCCCGCACATTTCAGCCTTGATCTTTTTAAAGGGCTTCACATACTTTCATTCGGTCCAAAAATGTCAATGCGTTCAAAAACAAGCTCCTAATGTCATCACATACTGTAGCTAGCAGGACAGATATGGGCTTTTACTTTGACGGATAGAATCTGCCCGGGCAGATACATTTTGAAAGTGCATGAAGCCCTCTGGCAACATGGTCTTAGTTTAAACAGGCTAGCCTTCTTGGCCCAAGATATTGGCAATTCAAAATCCCAATTTTTGTATTTACCCATATCACTAGGTGGCGCTATGCTACAAAGGAGTGTTTATAGGCTGGGTTGATACGCCTCTTTAACACCGGCATAGTAACACAAAATCATTTTTGGCAAAATTTTTGACGAGTTATTTAACAAAAACAGCTTCGGTGAGAATCATCGCCCCCTTTTAACGAAATGTCACAAAATTTGGTGCACATGACAAGAAAGCTGTTTAGAGTTTGCATGCCAACTTTGACCAAATTTGAAGAATTTGATGCCAAGATATGGACTTCTAAAGAATTTCAAGCTATGTTTTGAATTTTGATTGACATGTAACTTTGAAACAGTTCATCTCAAGATAAATCCTTTGATAACTTTTTGTCAGCATTGTCTATAGATGACCTATACCAAATTTGGTGAGATTCACATGAATGGCCTATGACATGTTTGTCAATAATAATAATATTAGTAGTAGTAGTATTATTGTAGTTTACTTTGATATTGGCCGTTATGCAGTTATGATGATAGGCCCTAAACAGCTGAATAACATTCTACCTCAGCACCAAAACTTAGTCAGTGGCCTTTCACTGTCATATAACACAAAAGTTAAAGACCTTGGGGTAATCATTGACCATGACCTCTCTATAAATAGTCATGTAAAACACATTTCAAGAACATCCTTTTTACATCTACGTAATATCGCTAAGGTTAGATAGCTCCAATCCTTTGAGGACGCTGAAAAATTAATACATGCATTTGTTACCTCCAGGCTTGATGATTGTAATGCGTGGTTCTCTGGGTATGTAGCAATTATATTATAATCTGTATTAATAACCTACAGTTAATACAAAATGCCACGGCCTGAACACTCACTAGGACTAAAAAATATGAACATATTTCTCCTATCCTTGTTTCCTAACACTGGCTTCCTATTAAAAGTCAAATAGATTGTAAAATACTCCTTCTAACCCATAAAGCCCTCAATGGCTGTGCTCCAACTTTCATCAAAGACCTGCTTATCCCTAATCACCCTCCTAGAACCGTAAGATCCCAGAAGGCTGGTCTCCTTTTAATCCCGAAAATATCAAAATCTCTTGTGGAATAATCTCCTCCCCCACAGTTGGCAAGCAGACACTCTCAATACCTTTCAGTCTGGACTTAAAACCTTCCTCTTCCCTGTTCCCCATAGTTAGGGATGGTGCACAGTAAATCATCACTCCTCATGGGTCTCATTGGGAGGGACTGCCTCTGCTGTTGCCCCCAGCCCCCAGCCTCCTTCTGGCTGACTCCTCTCACCTTCCCCTCCTGAGTGGACTGCAACCAACATTATGGCAGGCCCATGCCAGGACCGACTCTCCATCCAAGAGTCCCTTCTTAGACGCCCATGCCAGGACTGACTCTCCTTCCCTGAGGCCTTGTGACTGACCCCCCCTCACAATGGACCCTTATTGCTGCTTACTGCTTCTACACTGTCCAGCCATAATTCTTGATAACCACCTATGGATTGACTATCATGTAATGTTATGGGACAAAAATTTTATTTGAACTGTTATGATGCTTAGCTAAAACTGAGGACACTTTGTGGTCTACCACTGATTGTTCTTTTTCTGTATGACCCCTGGCAGTTGGGTCAGCCCCTTAAGTTGTGGATCTGCCCAAGGTTTCTTCCTTGCCCCTGTTGCTCTTGGGTACTCCTTGCTGGAAAGCGCCATGAGACAATACTGTTGCAAAAGGCACAGTATAAATAGAATTGAATTGAATTGAATTGCATTGCTATTGCTGAGCAAGTTAGCTTACTTTTGATTAGATTTTCATTATTTTAGCCCCATTGAGAGATGGCCGCTTTGGGTAAGGCCAGAATTCCTCTTTGAATCCCCATTAAAGGAGAGAACTGCTCTTTAAATCCTTCTTTAAAGGCACACTAGGCAACGTTTTTTGGTTAATTTACCAGCTCCGTAGTCACTTACTGGTTCATTAAGTGTGAATGAAGGCTCTCTTGGCCACCTCTGGTGTAGATTCCATGGTCATTACACTTGCGAGTACACTTGGTTTGCAAGTAAATTCACATGGATTGGTGAGAATGTATAATGTTGTTATTATTTAAAAAAAAAAAAAAAAAACAGCAACTGTAGGGGGAGCTCCGGAGATTGAAAAAAAACACTGCCTTGCTTGGCATGCCTTTAAATCCTCTTTAAAGGAGAGATCTCAAACCTTGCCCAGCAGACTTGTACACAGTACCAGAAACACACTCATGAGGTAGGCATACTGTACATCTGATTTCTATAACATAGACCTATCTTTAATTTTGTCATTTTTAAGTACTACTCAGCAAGGCACCAATTAAGCCCACTATGCCCCATTTAAATCTACTTCAATGTATTTCACTAGGGATTTCCTCCCTTTAACCAGTTTTTTTTCTAAACTCTTGTGAAGTGTTGATAATGAGTGTTGATAATAACCATTATTTTTGTTCTTTCACCTTTTAACCTAATTTACAGCCATAAAAAATAGGCCTCCATACATTATAGACCAAAGACTGCTTGCACTCAATTTCATTATTAATTAATGTATACAATAGGCAACAGCTAAGTGCATATCAGATGTTTTCAGTTAAAAAAAGGACAATAAAAAGAAACAATAATATGCATATCTGGTTTAACATGGCATGTTGTGGGAGTCCACTAATAAACTGCACAGATCTGATCTTATTGAACATTAAGATGTAGACTTCATTTGCAGTGAGAAATACCCTGCTGACAATCTAAACATGAACCTGAATGTAACATAGATTGAATCTGAATAGATCATTTGTCAAAGTACATTTTATAGGTTTGCATCTTAATAGAAGTTAAGCCTGCAAAGTTGATGGAATGAATGAAAAAATGAACAAATTGAGAGAGAAAGAAAGACAGAAGGTCTGGGAAAAAATTTGAACCTTAAGTGAATAAGTGCATATAGGACCATATATATATATATATATATATATATATGTCCTTTCTATACATAGACTGAGTTGCTGGTAAGTAGAACCCTGTAAATTGTTTACGTTGTAGACTAGCGAGAGAGAGCGGACTGCAGTAAGACAGCAGACTGTAGGAAGAGAGAGCGGACTGTAGAAAGAGAGAGAGAGAGTGGACTGTAGAGAGAGAAAGAGTGGACTGTAGAGAGAGAGAGAGTGGACTTTAGAGAGAGAGCGGACTGCAGTGAGATAGCAGACTGTAGAGAGAGAGAGAGTGGACTGTAGAGAGAGAGTGGACTGTAGAGAGAGAAAGAGTGGACTGTAGAGAGAGAGAGAGTGGACTGTAGAGAGAGAGAGTGCATTTTTCCTTTCTCCATTTCTCTTTTTCTGTCTTTTCTTTTCTCTTAAAGTAATTTAAAAAGTAATTATACCAGATGTGATAAATGTTTCAGGCTGTCAGGTTATCTTTGATAAATATCGGGTAGAAGTGGTAGATTTAGAGGTATTGAAAAAATGGAATCGCTGGACAGGAGGCAGATTTCCCATGACTGGCAGTCTGAGTCTAGTCTGTCTGAAGGAATGCAGGGAGATAATGGCTGGCAAGGTCAGACCGTTCAAGTGGGAAAGAGAGGCGCAAGAGCGAGAACAGCAAAAGAAAACTAATGAGCTTGATGAAGACATAATGGATCCACCAGCTGAGAGAGAAAATGCTGCAGTAGCTCCAAGTTCTCCACCTAGCTCACCTGCCCAAGCCTTTATGTATCCACAGATACCCCATTACAGAGAGCTGGACGAGCTCTGGCCTCTCCTGCAGCCACTGGCCCCGCCAGAACATCCAGCGGCACCACCGCCGAGACCCAACCCAACACCCACAGGGGTGTTCTCTGTAAGTGTTGCAACATGATCAGGAACTGAAACTTGAATGTCAACTGAAACATCGAGCTTGTCTGTGTGTGTGTGTGTGTATCTGTGTGTGTGCGTGCGTACGCCATTCTTAAAGGGGAACTAGGACACGATTCAGTCCAGAGTTGTGTTAGATGGCTTTAAGTACTTACATTCAAACGTCAGCCAGTCATGCAGGATTTCTCCTTGACCTGGAATAGACATAGAGTTAGCAACTGTGTTGGATTGTTCTCATCTGTGATCAAAAATTCCCTAAGAATTTATCTGAAGAAGTGAGAAAGAGGGAACCTGATTGTCAAAGAGGCCAGTGCCTTGTGTTCTGGCCTAGTGTTGGCTTTTCTCTCTAGGCATACGACCACAGGCCAGAACGGCTCATAGTACTGTGGGGACTATGACCTTATCTGGCCCACGGCCTCATAAACAGACTGTTATAATGCTGGATTACTTGTCCAGTTCTGCCAATGCCATTTTCCTGAGAACACATGCTGACCTTACATAAAAGATGTTATTTCTTGAGAACACATGCTGACCAAACACAAAGTTGTTATTTATTATCTAACAATGTACTTCTCCATCTGAGCCATATAAAAGCAAACTAACACACTTGCTCAAATTTACAGTTAGCTATCAGTTACAGATAGGATAATGAGTTAAACATATTGCCAACAAGTACAATTAGGTTGCTCTCAATTTAAAATATTTAATTAAAACCTCTCAATTCACTATACAGATAAGGGGCAGGTACGTTAAATGTGTGTGAGATTACGTCATTTAGCAAGTATGTTTTTTATACATCTATAGTCTGAGGGTTTTGTTGGCTAACCTATTCTTTATGTTCCTTTTGCAGAAAATGGCTGCCATGACGATGAAGGTGCTTGAACCCAAAGACACTCTTGTGTTTGCACATGAAGATAGTGACTTCAGAATTCCTGCTCTCCTCTATGTTCCAGAATGGAAAACCTTCTTGGCGTTTGCAGAGAAACGCACTTCCACCAGCGATGAACATGCCACAAATCTGGTGATGAGAACAGGCACCAGACAGCCTGATGGGTCACTACAGGTAAACAATCCTGATTAGCTGAAATGTTGTTGAAAAAAGAGCATGAGGCAATTCTACGTTATAGGTTTGTCAGAACCTGAGCAAGCCTGGTATTATTTCGCTTCTTCTTTTAAGTCTTTACTATTTGTAGCAGCCCTCGGAGTGAAATGAAGATGGAGTCTCCAAAACAGGTGCACTAACGGACGCTCTTCCAGCACCATGAAACTAAAGTGGTAATACAAATGAACAAAAGTGCATAGTTTTAAGCAAAAATATTACAACATAGATTATAAATGTAGAATATGCCCATATGTGAACGCAATACAGCCAATATTCATAGTTCACGTTTCTGACCATCGATGACTCATTAACTAAGAAAACATGGCTTACCTCGCTCCACTTTCCAAGGGTGCAAAGCTATCAGTCCATTTAGCCCCTTGCAGGTGATTACATCAAACTGAACATGTACATATACATTCAAAAACTTCATCCAAAATGAAGATATGCACATAAACTTCATGTAACAAGTGTTTAGAAACCATGTAATGAATGCGGTGTATGTCTGAAGTATAAGAGAAAAATGTGTGTATCCTGTCTAACAAGGTTGCCGCAATAAAACTGTTCTTTTGCAGCCTACGCCCGTGGGATTTCAAAATAAAAGTCTCATAATTGCTTGGTCACCAACACTATTTATTATTTTAAACAAGTGTTTTTCATGTAACTTCTGCAGCTGGGAAGCCTACACCAAATCTGCAAATTTCAAATACTTACTCACGTTCTTGGCATTTTATTGCCATTATGGGTTTTATGGAGTTGGCCTCTGATATAGTGGTGATCAGACTTCATTTTATGGGTTTACCCAAAAGCCATGGTCAGTTTAAAAATGTTCAGTTTAAAAATGCCTTCTTTCAGTGGTCCGACACATGGATGGAACTGACAAAGGCAGCCAAGGATGGCTACCGCACTATGAACCCCTGCCCAGTCTTCGAGAAGAGTGCAGGGAAACTGTTTCTGTTTTTTATCTGCGCTGAGGGTGAAACCAAGGAATTCAGGCTCAAAGCCGGCCAGACAAGGCTGTGCTACATCTGCTGCACTCAACCACCTATCAGAGATGAGGACTGGAGTCAGCTGACCGACCTGACCGATGATGACGCCGTTGGCAAACACCTGAATGATTACCAGACTTTTGCAGTTGGACCAGGACATGGTATCCAACTGGAGAGTGGCAGACTGGTCATTCCAACCTACGTCAAGAGTTTTAAGGACTCTGAGACACTGTTGTTTGCCTTGTTTCCTTTGTGGTATTTCTGGACCATGAAGTCATACGCCTTCACTCTCTACAGTGATGACCATGGGAAAACATGGCAGGTGGGAGAGAAAATGCCTGTGGAATCTGGGGAGTTTCAAGTGACTGAGGTGACTGACTGCGAAGGCAAAAGGCAGCTCTACTGCAACGCCCGCAACACTAAAGCCATAAGACTGACTTACAACAACCAAAGAGTGGAGGCCGTAAGTGAGGATGGAGGGGCTAGTTTTAGCCTGCTAAGCCAGCTCACTCTCCAGGAGCGGCCCAACGGGTGCCAGGGGAGCGTGCTGAGTTTCCCCTCCAGGGAGCTCCCATCAGGGGGAGGAGGGGGGTCAGCAGCCCCAGAGACGGCCCTGCTCTTCAGCCACCCCACAGCAGGGGAGGCCTGGGACCGACTGGAGTTGGGGGTCTACCTGAGGGAGTCTCTCCAGGACCAGCACCCCTGGGGGACACCCCACATCCTCCATCCGGGGCGCAGCGGCTACTCAGACCTCACTCACTGCGAGGAGGAGGGGCGCTTTGCCTGTCTCATGGAGTGCAGTGAGAGTGAGCATCATTCCTCTTCATTAAGAAACCGCAGCAAGATCACCTTTCAAGAGTTTCAGCTAAAGGGAGGTGGTTTCACTTCACTTACGCAAAACTAACCCTAACTCACCAGAACCAAACAATTAATTAATGATCAGTTTTCAGTTCTTTCACCTGTATTGGTGCCATGTTCTGCACTATTCGTTCAGAAATTATTTTTGTTTCTTCACGATTGTTGTTTCACTCTGATATTGTGTATGTTGTGTTTTAAATTAAATATTTTAAAGGATGGATACAAGATGCTTTTCTGAAGCCAATTTTACCAATTTACTTGAAATCCTCTGCAACCCAATAAGACACTCAATCACATTCTCTGACATCAGAATGAACAATATCAGTCACCTGTAACTGACGTAAGAAGATGATGGGTCTATAAATTAAATAAATGTGATAGCTGTATCAAAATATAAACAAGCGTTGCATGTTCACCTTTTAAATGGGGGCAGTGCTAGAGCAATGGTTAGGGAACCTGGCTAGCATGCATGTTGTGTAGTACTCATTAGTGCATGTTGTGTAGTACTCATTAGTGCATGTTGTGTAGTACTCATTAGTGCATGTTGTTATGCATTTTGTGTAGTACTCATTAGTGCATGTTGTTATGCATTTTGTGTAGTACTCATTAGTGCATTTTGTGTAGTACTCATTAGTGCATGTTGTGTAGTACTCATTAGTGCATGCTGTAATGCATTTTGTGTAGTACTCATTAGTGCATGCTGTTATGCATTTTGTGTAGTACTCATTAGTGCATGTTGTGTAGTACTCATTAGTGCATGCTGTTATGCATGTTGTGTAGTACTCATTAGTGCATGCTGTTATGCATTTTGTGTGTGTAGTACTCATTAGTGCATGTTGTGTAGTACTCATTAGTGCATGTTGTGTAGTACTCATTAGTGCATGTTGTTATGCATTTTGTGTAGTACTCATTAGTGCATGTTGTTATGCATTTTGTGTAGTACTCATTAGTGCATGTTGTCATGCATTTTGTGTTGTACTCATTAGTGCATTTTGTGTAGTACTCATTAGTGCATGTTGTGTAGTACTCATTAGTGCATGTTGTTATGCATTTTGTGTAGTACTCATTAGTGCATGTTGTTATGACCTGGCTCAGGGCTACAGTTTTAAAGAGGGAGGCAGACCATGGAGGGAATGGTTAGCCAAATAAATATGTATTGAAAAGTAATCAAAACCAATTAAAAGAGATATAATAGTGATGTATACCTGTGTGTGTGCGTGTTTAAGCATGCATGCCAGAGAGAGGACAACCCCTTAATTACACTCACATCCTGATCAGTTATGCACAAGTTACAGTACTCTGCCAACAATCACATCCACATGTACTACGAATCTGGAATTGTTATAAAAAAATGTCATTAAGCACACGATACAGAGTTTGATACACTGAAATATGATGTGTAATCTACACATGCATTAACAAGGGAACTGTAATACAGAGTCAGTGCTTCAGCTACTGACTGTCAAGAATTTCACATGCATCTTTTAAATCTCTGTTGTACATCCACCAGTAGTGAGTGTTGAAGTTGCAGCTCAAAAGCTCAACTGAACATACAGTATGTAGCAGGACAGCACAATAAAGGCGCTGCTCTCCAAAACCAGCATTTGTTCAAGAACAACACAGAGCACTGGATGGCATCATTTGTTCAAGAACAACACAGAGCACTGGATGGCATCATTTGTTCAACAACACAGAGCACTGGATGGCATCATTTGTTCAAGAACAACACAGAGCACTGGATGGCATCATTTGTTCAACAACACAGAGCACTGGATGGCATCATTTGTTCAACAACACAGAGCACTGGATGGCATCATTTGTTCAAGAACAACACAGAGCACTGGATGGCATCATTTGTTTAACAACACAGAGCACTGGATGGCATCATTTGTTCAACAACACAGAGCACTGGATGGCATCATTTGTTCAACAACACAGAGCACTGGATGGCATCATTTGTTCAAGAACAACACAGAGCACTGGATGGCATAATTTGTTCAAGAACAACACAGAGCACTGGATGGCATCATTTGTTCAACAACACAGAGCACTGGATGGCATCATTTGTTCAAGAACAACACAGAGCACTGGATGGCATCATTTGTTCAACAACACAGAGCACTGGATGGCATCATTTGTTCAACAACACAGAGCACTGGATGGCATCATTTGTTCAACAACACAGAGCACTGGATGGCATCATTTGTTCAAGAACAACACAGAGCACTGGATGGCATCATTTGTTCAACAACACAGAGCACTGGATGGCATCATTTGTTCAACAACACAGAGCACTGGATGGCATAATTTGTTCAAGAACAACACAGAGCACTGGATGGCATCATTTGTTCAAGAACAACACAGAGCACTGGATGGCATCATTTGTTCAACAACACAGAGCACTGGATGGCATCATTTGTTCAAGAACAACACAGAGCACTGGATGGCATCATTTGTTCAACAACACAGAGCACTGGATGGCATCATTTGTTCAAGAACAACACAGAGCACTGGATGGCATCATTTGTTCAACAACACAGAGCACTGGATGGCATCGTTTGTTCAACAACACAGAGCACTGGATGGCATCATTTGTTCAAGAACAACACAGAGCACTGGATGGCATCATTTGTTCAAGAACAACACAGAGCACTGGATGGCATCATTTGTTCAAGAACAACACAGAGCACTGGATGGCATCATTTGTTCAACAACGCAAAGCACTGGATGGCATAATTTGTTCAAGAACAACACAGAGCACTGGATGGCATCATTTGTTCAACAACGCAAAGCACTGGATGGCATCCAAAGGGGGCTAATCAGGGATCATCTCTGAGGTGCCACTGGGGCAGCATTGAGGATAGGGGTGGGGATTTTGCTTCTGTACTGCTGCTGTTTAGTGTACTTTATAGTGTACTGTTTAGTTTACTTTCATTTTTAGTGTACTTTGTAATGTACTGTTTAGTTTACTTTCATTTTTAGTGTACTTTGTAGTGTACTGTTTAGGTTACATTTATGTTTAGTGTACTTTGTAGTGTACTGTTTAGGTTACATTTATGTTTAGTGTACTTTGCTCTTATTGGATGTTTTTTTGGAAGCAATTTCTGTCTACGCATATTTACGCATATTTCAGGTAAATTATGCAAATATAGGTCTTGGGCTGTTCTTATTCCCCTGAAATTCACCCAGTCTAACTCACTACCTCCCAAGCAGTGTGCAGAGCTAGATAAGACTCTGAGTGTGTGTCACAGTGTGTAATTTTTGTAGTGTTGTGGTTATAGTGTGCAGTGCCTGATTATATGTTTATTTTTATTCCTGACACTTGCTGTGCATCACCGATTGTGTGCTGTGTGTGTACTCACGTTGCTGTTAACCCCAATAACCCACAGCCTTTCCTGATGACTGGACAATGACAAGCTAAATGAACTGAATAGTAATTTTGTGTTTGCCATGATGGAATGCACGTTTGCTGTGTTGAGCTAATTTCGTGTGCCATGCTAATTAACAACTTACACGTGTCCTCCATGACTGAATAATGGCAAATTCAATCATTGCATTATGTTCTTGAACAGACTGATTAGTAGGACTGGATGTTGGACATGTGGGAGGTAGGTGTGTCTCTTATATACAGGTATCCGGAAGGAAGGTGAATGCGCTCGCGACCGGCCAGAGACGGAGAGGACAGCACCGGGAGAAGAACCCCGCGTTTGACTGTGGTTTCCACACTGTGTACAAGGCTTTTAATTCTGCTCCTGGGTTAAGCCGCACCCAGGTCAAGTAAGTACACCTTGTTCCTGCATTGATTACGGGATAAATTTGTTTGCTGCGGTAGCACTTCTCCACTGCTGAAACCCCTCTCCCCTTCTCTCTCCTTCGGAGATATCTGCCAGTGCAAGCCGGACGAACGGAGGAGTAGTCTCTTGGAGGGGATGGTATTTTGCATGTGCTGGCTAAGCCAGTCGTGCTGGTCTGGCTGCTACAATTGGTTGCTGTCTTGCCGCTGGGTCGTTTGGATTGCTTCTCCGTTTGCTTCTGCTTGCTGCCTCTGCTGGACTGGACCTTTTGTCTGTCGGCTCACTACTTACCACCACACCTGCATCATTGTCTGGTCACGGACACACTAAAACCTGGTGACATGTGCGTAGCTGCATTCTTCACACCAGCAACCGATCAGTGTATCCAGAGATGAAGGGTGCTGCTTCTCCCACTGGTCACCTCTGTTTGTGAAACAGGCAGAGAAACAGTAGTTTATCATTAAAAAAATATATATATAAAATTACATATTGTGATGTAGCCTATTAAAGTGCATCATAAATAATATGCATGAATGACTAGTTTACCTCAGAAGAGTAACTTCTATGTCCTTATATGTGCTGTGAGTCATGCCATAACCCTCAGTGGGAAAGTGTCTCTCTCCCACAGCCTCTGGCTCTGAGCTTCTTCTACAGTCCATCCATCACCTCCCAGTCCGCACCTGGGCTGGTCTGTGATGCACGTCGGGACCTTTGACCTTTACTGCACTCTCAACACTGAGGTGTGTGTTTGACAGTGTAGTTATTTCCTAGTGTGTTGCTAATCTGGAGGCTTTATGGCAGTAAGTAGGAGAGGCATAATGGGGTTTCCTACGGCCAGATTAGCCAGATTAGATTTCAGTTTATTCTGGAAAAGAGTTTCATGCTGCTGGGACACACTAAGTAAATAACTGACCAATTCTGTTGACATAATGTGAACTCAAGTAGAACAGCTTTCCTGGGAGAACAAAACACATTCAGACACACACTAATACAGGTGATTATGCACTATGCACACACCTACCTAAACCATGGTGTGTGTGTGTGTGTGTGTGTGTGTGTGTGTGTGTGTGTGTGTGTGCGCGCATCTCATCTGATATGATATGATGTCCGATCAACTTAATGCTGGGCAGGTATGTGGCTGGACTAACTTTTGGAAACTGACATATTTGATACATTGATGGACAAACTGACAGACGTTCAGTCAATTTATTAGATTTTAAGAATAGCAAATAGACTTCAACATTACACGCTAACAAATCAACACATCTCATGAAAAGCTCTTTATTTAAAAAGTGGTCACAGTGCAAAGCCATACATCCATTTAATGCTCATTTAATGACAAAGCAAAATCTATTTCCAAATTGAGCAAGACCCTCAGCTCTAACATTGATGGATCACTGTAACATTTCCACACACCACAAGACTCCTAGAGGCTCTTGGAGTGATTTTAGTCTTTACCCATCATTCAGTCTAAGAAGCAATATCCCAGACTGGTTCTACAGTCTACAGTATATTCATATCTAAGAAGCAATATCCCAGCCTGGTTCTACAGTCTACAGTATATCCATATCTAAGAAGCAATATCCCAGCCTGGTTCTACAGTCTACAGTATATCCATATCTAAGAAGCAATATCCCAGCCTGGTTCTACAGTCTACAGTATATCCATATCTAAGAAGCAATATCCCAGCCTGGTTCTACAGTCTACAGTATATCCATATCTAAGAAGCAATATCCCAGCCTGGTTCTACAGTCTACAGTATATCCATATCTAAGAAGCAATATCCCAGCCTGGTTCTACAGTCTACAGTATATCCATATCTAAGAAGCAATATCCCAGCCTGGTTCTACAGTCTACAGTATATCCATATCTAAGAAGCAATATCCCAGCCTGGTTCTACAGTCTACAGTATATCCATATCTAAGAAGCAATATCCCAGCCTGGTTCTACAGTCTACAGTATATCCATATCTAAGAAGCAATATCCCAGCCTGGTTCTACAGTCTACAGTATATCCATATCTAAGAAGCAATATCCCAGCCTGGTTCTACAGTCTACAGTATATCCATATCTAAGAAGCAATATCCCAGACTGGTTCTACAGTCTACAGTATATCCATGGCTCATAGATTACATTAAATGGTCAGAAACCCCTAAAGCATTTTCACTGCACACATGAGCAGCATATTAGCAGATTACACCATGTGATCAGGACTAGATATTGATTACACCATGTGATCAGGACTAGATATTGATTACGCTATGTGATCAGGACTGGTGATATTGATTACACTATGTGATCAGGACTGGTGATATTGATTACACTATGTGATCAGGACTAGATATTGATTACACTATGTGATCAGGACTGGTGGATATTGATTACGCTATGTGATCAGGACTGGTGGATATAGATTACACAATGTGATTAGGACTAGATATTGATTACACTATGTGATTAGGACTAGATATATATTACACTATATGATCAGGACTGGTGGATATAGATTACACAATGTGATTAGGACTAGATATTGATTACACTATGTGATTAGGACTAGATATATATTACACGATCTGGACTGGTGAATATTGATTACGCTATGTGATCAGGACTGGAGAATATAAATTACGCTATGTGATCAGGACTGGTGGATATAGATTATACTATGTGATCAGAAGCTACTCCGGTGTGCAGGTTTTTTTTTCTTACTTCACACATTTGTCCTGCACCTGGCCTCAGACGGCTGTATACAGACCTCTGTTTATACTGTGGGCCCTCAGATATACAGACCTCTATTTATACTGTGGGCCCTCAGATATACAGTACCTCTATTTATACTGTGGGCCCTCAGATCAGGATTTTAAAGACAGCAACAACAAGAAGACCACGTTGATTTTGGTCTTAGAATGTCATTGAGGGAAAACTCCTTATAGATGATCTGTAGACTGTCAGGTTCTCCACACTCCATCAGACAAGCAAAGCAATTCTCCTCCTCACACTGGGTCAGGTCTGAGTAGCCGCTTGTGCCCTGGAGAATGATGTAGGGGTCACCCCAGGGCCCATTAGGAGACTCCCTCAAGTAGATTCCTAGATCCGTCCTGCTCGACGTGTTAGTTGGGTGGCTGTAAAGCAGCTTTGTATCGAATCCCAGTACACTGCCCTGGCAACCACCTCTTGTCTCCGGCAGAGATTTCTTCAGTGGGGTAACACTCTGTCCTGCATCGTCACTCAGTGCTTCCATGCGATGTTTACCACTTGTGCGAGCATTAAAGTAGAGCCTTGTGCCCTCAGGGCATTGGATCTCAGCCACCTGACACTCACCACACTGCTCAGACAGTTTTATTCCCCCCTGCCATTTCCCTTCCCCTTCGTCTCTGTAGAAAACCACAGAGTGGCTCTCTCCATCCCTAGTTTTAACATAGGCTGGAATCAGGAGCCTCATTCCATTGTTGCTTTGTACCTCAAGGCCGTGTCCTGGTCCCACTGCAAAGGTCTGGTACTTTGAAAGCTTTTCATTAGCAACTTGTATATCATCAGTTATGTCTTTTAATTCACTCCAGTGCTGCCCGCAGTCCATGGAGGTGATGTAACACAAGCGGGTCTGGCCAGGCTTGAGCTTCCATTCTTCGGTGTGTCCTTCGATGCAGATGAAGAACAGATAGAGAGTCTTTGTGTTCTTCTCAAACACTGGGCAGGGGTTCATGGTGCGGAAGCCCCTCATAGTCGCATTCATCAAGTCCTGACAATTAGACCACAGCAACCTATAAGGCTATACATTGATATATATATAAAAAATATATATATATATATATTGTGTGTGTGTGTGTGTGTGTGTGTATGTGCGTCAATTAACACAGAAACTAGTATAATATCAAGGAGTCAAGAAGTTTTTCACATTCATTGATACATTGAAACACGGATTGTAAGGTAAATAATGTAATAACTCTTATTACAGTATTTGATGTAGTCTAATATTCAAAATCTGTTAAGAGTTAAAGAGTTAAATATTTCTAATTTTACCAGTGCAGATAAACTGTTTATTAAATAAACAATTCTCTCATAATTTTGTGAACATTAAAAGGTAAAAGAGTTACCTGTACTGGTCCATCAGGCTGCCTACTACCTGTTCTCATCACTAAGTTGATGGCATCCTTATCATTGCTAGAGGTACGTTTCTCTGCAAATGCCATGGAGATCTTCCAGTCCTTAATGTAGAGGAGAGCAGGAATTCTGAAATGATTCTTTTCAAACACTACAACTCCAAGACGGTTCTGCTCATTCCTGCAAGAAAAGGCAAAATTAGAGAACAGAAGCTATGTGCTGTCTTGTGAGCTGCTGTGATTTGCTGTGTTTTTAGTTAAATCTAACATGTGTCCCCAACCCTTCAACACTGCGTGCTGGTGACCCTGCTTCAACGCACCAACCTTTTATGCTTTTGTGCTGGTTTCCTGATAAGTGCAGGAAAAAGACTCTGTTGAGTCTGTTCTATACTTTAGACTGGAGTCTCATCGTCCACATGTTTCATAGGTTATAGATTTTTTCCACTCTCTAAGCTTTTGTCAGACCTTTAATCTAATTTGCAAAACTCTAAATACAATTATCACACCAGTTGACACAGTTAAAAATTGACATATTGCTTGCTGTTTCCACACTATATGCAGTCAGTGAATGTATTTCTACAATACATTACATTTTCTTTACATACAGGATCACCCCAACACCAAAATTATGCATCTTTTATGTCTTTTACATATGCTTACACACAGTGTGCCAGAAATGGAACTCTAAAGTCCAAAACAGAAAACCCTTTGTTCAGCAGTAACACCCACATAATGGTTACATAGATGATAAACATCGAAAAAACACTAAACAGCTAATTAAAAAAAAAAGAGAGAAAAGGAAATATTGACAAACTATTTCCAATTTCAACTGCAGTTGGACAAGTTAACAGGTGTTGGTTTGGACTGATAGTTTGTTGTACTTGAAAATTTGAAAAAAGTGATTCCAGACTGGACAAAAGCATGTTAGCAGCCAGAAAGAACTGTAGGCCTATGCATCTGCAACAATTCCTGAAGAATTTCTGTGGAACATTCATAATCCAATGTAAAATGACCGACCCATTTTGCACACATGACTGTAAACACTCACACAAATCTAATTGTAAAGTACAACAGAAAGTGTAAAGTAAACTGTAAAGTAAGCGGAAGCAGGGTTTGAAGTCAATGTAGTCTTGAAGTCAAGATTTGAAATGCATGAAAATGAATGCAGTTTCAGAAATGCCAATTAGTATTTTGAAAGTTAGTGCACTATGTCTGACAACATGTTCAGAACACATGCTGGTGTTTGGTAGAATTATTTGATTTTGAGCCAGACTGACTGTGTTTTGGTGGTGTTAGCGTGGACCAAGTTTTAAGCATTCTGAAATGTAGACTGAACGGTTTGGCTGACTGTGTGATGTAGGTATTTTGTTGTATTAAGAGTTTAGGAAAAATATTTATAGGCTAATGCTTGTTAGCAGTTTTTCTTCTATGTTTCATTCAAAGATTCATTCTATGATTCATTCAAAGCCAGGATAATTTTTTGCAGTTTAGAATGTCTGAAACAGCTTTCTGGAGGAATTATTTGCAGCTCATAATGTAGGAAATGTAATATTTTGGTCATGAATAAAATTATGGCACTATATTACATTCAGCCCACACACATCTAAACACACAAATGAAGCTGGCACCAGCCAAGTAGATTTCAGACTCAAATTCACGATCTACAACTGAGTGACTTGTGAAAATGACCATTTTTTGTCTGGGGGGTTATAGGTTTCCAACCCCATGTTATGTCACAGGTTTCGTACCCCACAATCTCTCTCATGGAACAATTTGCATGACGATTTTTGCATGTCAGAAATTTTCCTAATGGGTGAGTATTGTCGGACATTTTTGATCTCGGTATTTGAAAAATTCTGGCTACTGCCCTAAGCATTCGAATTGACATACTAAGGCCCATGCATATTTACATACTAAGGCCTATGCATATTTACATACTAAGGCCTATGCATATTGGCATACTAAGGCCCATGCATATTGACATAAGGCCCATGCATATTGACATACTAAGGCCCATGCATATTTACATACTAATGCCTATGCATATTTACATACTAATGCCTATGCATATTTACATACTAAGGCCTATGCATATTTACATACTAAGGCCCATGCATATTTACATACTAAGGCCTATGCATATTTACATACTAAGGCCCATGCATATTTACATACTAAGGCCTATGCATATTTGTCTGGCTTTGAATATGTTGCATTCCTGCTTACATACTGCTATTATTATTAGCCTAATCTGACGGACGCTTGACACACCTGTTCTTCTCTGTTAAAGACACACCAGGCAAGACAGCAATTTGTTATATCCGGAGATCCCCCTACAGTCGCTGATTTTTTAAAATTTTATCTACGTTCATTTTCTTTCCTCGACCCGGTGTTTCAGATCCTGCAAGTGAAGTAACGCTACAGGCAGGTAAAAGAACCTTCATTCACCCCGTGATGAGCCATTTAATCATTACAGTGACTATGTCGTCACACAGACATCAGACGCATATCACCTGAAACTGCACAACCTGACTTGACCAATGGTGCTAGTCATTTCTGTGATGAAGGGTTCGTGAAAAATTAAAAATTAGTGGTGAACTTATGCCAATCTGAATGTCACTAATAGGCCTACAGCTGTGTCAATGCCACACCCATCCTTCTCTGTCTTAATATCTCACAATTTCTTAACTTCCACATCGTATGGCATATGTAACATGTGTGGATTGCTGACTGTTAGTGTAGATGTAGGACAGCTATTCCAATGGTGTATAGCATTCCTCTGTATGATTAGCAGTTCCCGATTAATCCGGTCTTGAAATCACATCTGCATTGATATCGCAATACATTTCTGCATTGTCCTCAAATGTAAGAAATTCTAAGACCGGAAATATTTTTTTTCTTTATGCTAGGGTTAATGTTAGCTATAAGTAGTATCACATCAAACACTGCCAGATTCGAATAGCCAAGACTGTTCTGAAAAAAAAAAACCCCTGCAAGATACAGCATGTGTAGATGGCCTTATAATGACTGAGATAGGCAGCATGTGTAGATGGCCTTATAATGAGCTTATAAGGAGCTTAAAAGTAAAGGTAGTGAAATCACACTGAAAGTAGCCTGCGACTCATGGGGCTAAACATGCGTGGATTGGCTATGGGCTACGTTATGGTGTGCTAAAATAAGCACAGACCTAATAATCGTTAATCACATTATATTGTACCTCAATTGCATCAAATAACTGTGTGAAGCTTTTTGAGTGTGCAACTCCTCTGGCCTCTTTTGGTCACCCTGTGAATTCTTTGCTGGGGGCACCACAGCTGTGTGCTTGTATTTTGGGTTTTGCTTGTATTACTACCATCTTCCTTATTAGACAGAACATGAAATGATAAGTAATTTAAATGTATGAATGTTCAGAATTCAAGGCTCTTAACTGGTTCTCGTAACAAAAACAAACCAAACTATTGACATTTGGTTTTATTGAATTTTTTTTTAAAAAATGTAGGCTACCTGAACAGGACCGCCATCACCTGTTAAAATACGACGTTTCTATTAAGTAAGTTTTCTGCTTGCAGTGTTTAAAGACAGAGAAATGCAGGCCTATGAAAGGGCAGGGTATCCAATTCCTGTTACACGAGAGAAGCACGATCAAAGCGCAGTGAGAATGTTTTGATTCCGCGTCTCATTATGCAAGTCTGCCTGTAGTGCGCATTTTCATGTATGAAATTTGATTCCTTTCTTTTTTGATTTTCTTAAAAATGAGATCGATGTGTTCCTAAATTGCTGCTTTGCATAACCAGAATGGGTTCAACATATTTTCATGTTGGAAATGCGGCGCCATAATTATGCGCAGTGAAAACTAATTGGCCTGTTGATTGGCACGCAAATGAACAAAAGCATTTCTTATTGGCACATATCAAAGAAGTTACGGACTCCTGATTTAGTTCATTAGGTGTTCAGTCTGAAGAGGTCAGATAGCCAAAGCACAGTTATACAAACTCTGTCACTGCGTTATGAACGACATCTCAACTCGCAAGTATTTGTTTAGGTTTAGGATTTTAATATCAGTGGGAAATGCTAGAAGGCTCCACAGAACTCTTACGGCTTCTTTAAACAAGAACTGAAAGTGAAACTATTTGCAAACATATTTTTTATCTACGGCGCTCTCCCTAATTCGCAAATGTTTGCAATTTCTAACGGGTGTAAAGACTAGCAAAAATACTACCACAGCGATAGGTCTAAGGGATTTTTGACAAAGATGTCTATAGATATGATAATCCCAAAACTACTACCAAAACAATAATCTCCATATTTCATACAACAACTTTCTGGAGCAAAACTGCAAGGCCTTTACATAGGCTATCGAATATGCAATCACGCAGGACGTATATATTAATCCACTCAGCAATTTACTCTGAGATGAGCAGAGCCCACTTTAGCAGTAGCCTGAATAAAATGTGCAGCAAATTATAAACTGAAATGCTGATTATTAGTGGCGCCCAAACTGAGCCGTAAGCCAGTTATAAACCTACTCCGTCAATGCAGTGTTACGGCTAAGCAGCTGTTCCAAATGTTTGTGGGCTGCATGGAGAAAGTTGTTTGTTTAGTGTTTTGTTCACCGTGTGTTGAGGTTTCAAATGTTTTTATGTCCTTTCAAAAAATGATCCAGTGTTACTCACCTATCTGATTGTGGCTCCATGGGGATCTGTTGCATCTCCATGATGACCTGCAGCTGATGTATCTCTGTGGTCAAGTACAGCCGTTAGTAGTTTTTTGTCTTTTTTCATCAGAAGTCTTATCAAGGGCGTAGCTAAGGAAGGAGTTGGAGGGAGTAGGAGAAAATATCTGCCGGACTCATTCAATGAAAAAAAAAAGAAACAGCTATGCAAATTTGGACGCCTTTTGACTCTTTAAAGTAGATAATGAACTTTCAGCTTCAATCAATAAAATTAAATATTTGTTTCACAAATATATATATCTCCAGCCCTTCAACCTGTCCACTTAAAACTGCTTATGCTGCATAAGCTATTTAATACTTGGATGAGGTGGTTTACAAATATCAAACCAGTATACAGGAATCTTCTTTTGAAATATCATTAGTATTATTTTATTGTTTTTTGTTTTTTTTGATAAATTTATTACCTGTGTCCTGTATTTTTCCTCCTCGCTAAGATGAGTTGATATATGTTCCCCATGAGGCAGCTGCATTCATTTGCAATCTCAGCCTGAAGTCAAAAATGCCGTCGCATCATTTAGCTAACTAACATCACAATGCAAAGAAATGTACCGCATGCTTGGCAAGTGTACTCTTTTAAGTGTTGCTGGTAAACCAGTTGTGCTGTGCACAAACACATTACAGATGCTTCCAGTACCCTTGTATTGGTTGATCCACAAGTGCTCAAGCAGCCTATATTGCTGTGTTGAGACAAATAAAGGCACCCCTGTTTGTGCCCATTTAGTAATATTTTTTTTGCTTGTTTTTACTCTGGATTTTTCCTTTGACTACATTATGGACCCGAGCTAAACAAAATCATTTAAAAGTACTTCGGAATAGTGTGCATAAGGTATGTGTTGGCCTTAAGTACGCAATGGACAGTAACCAAAAATCCTAACCTGGACGGGTGATTCCATGTCAAATTAGACATGTCTAGCTGACTTTTATCAGACGTTTTGCTCTCATCACGTTTAGTTTGGGGTCTCCATGGTAACAGCAAACAAAGGCACCATTGGAGAAAAATGTTTAAATTTTAAGGAAATGGGGAAGATAATCTTGTGCTGATAAAAGTAGCCATATCGCGCTTAATTAAAATGTTTTATATCTAATATTGCTTTTCTTGCGGGTCTGGCAATAGCAAGTTTGTGAATACATCACGTTTTTGAATCTGCAATGGTCGAGACCCATTGCGTCATGGTGAACTCAGACTTCACAATGCGTCAGCTAGGAAGATGCATGTCTCTTGCTTCACTCATAGCCAAAGAACTTCTTCTGGGGGGGTGGGGGTGCACTATGACCCTATTTGACCCACATGTGCTAGTGAATCAATCTTTAGATTGCGATGCGATGCACATGGCTTTATCAATTCAGCTGCTATCTCTTCATTTTGCCCTCCTTAACACCTGAGGGTGCCCAGTTAACTGGCTTCATTGTTTGTGCGGAACACTGTTTTGCATAAAGCTGGCACCGCCCGGACCAGGTCACTGTTCATGGACATTACTGAAGCAGTTTCACTCAGGCCACCCAAATAGCAGCAACAGCCCTGCATATCTTCCCTGTATGAATGTTTATGGCCTTTCTTTTGCTTTCCAGAATATGAGGTGGATGAAGAAACCGCCAGGGATGACTTGACAGACAAAAAGCAAGTCAAACTTTATCTATCAGCTAAAGAAGTTCACAATCATGTTGCCACTCACTGAACTGGCAGTACAGCTATGGGGGCTGGCCTCAAAGACACGCCCCTTTCTGCATTTGCCATTTGGCCTTGACATTCAAACCGACACACAGATAGGAGAGTCCACTGTGTGCTCAGGACCACATTGATAGTCATTTAGACCGTGCTGGTAAGTTGTCCATAACATCAGCTGTAGCTTGAGCAGACACCAAGCTCAGACTTAGACACCAAGCTCAGACTTAGACACCAAGCTCAGACTCAGACACCAAGCTCAGACTCAGACACCAAGCTCAGACTCAGACACCAAGCTCAGACTTAGACACCAAGCTCAGACTCAGACACCAAGCTCAGACTTAGACACCAAGCTCAGACTTAGTCCAATAATTGGTAAGCTAGACATTTGGCATTGTTGGATCTTAAGAGTGAGTAATGCTGAATACCCTTCTAAACTTAATAGATTTAGATCGTCTATATTAAATGGAGTCAGATTAGGTCAAAGGTACTATTGGAACAAAACCTCATGGTAGCAATGGAACATGCGTTAAGAGGACAAGGCATAGGCCTGCTGCAATGGAACATGCGTTAAGAGGACAAGGCAAAGGCATAGGCCTGCTGCAATGGAACATGCGTTAAGAGGACAAGACATAGGCCTGCTGCAATGGAACATGCGTTAAGAGGACAAGACATAGGCCTGCTGCAATGGAACATGCGTTAAGAGGACAAGGCAAAGGCATAGGCCTGCTGCAATGGAACATGTGTTAAGAGGACAAGGCATAGGCCTGTAGCAATGGAACATGCGTTAAGAGGACAAGGTATAGGCCTGCTGCAATGGAACATGCGTTAAGAAGACAGGCATAGGCCTGCTGCAATGGAACATGCGTTAAGAGGACAAGGCATAGGCCTGCTGTTTTTCTCCTACAACGGTGTAGGTTTTATCTTTAATTCAGAACTTTTAATTGGACAGAATTAAAATGGAATTACAAAAGGAGAATCTTTTAAGACATAAATTCACCTCATTCATTCATTCATTCATTCATTTGATTTCTTTTCTAATTTCAAATGTGTTGTCTTTTGTCTGTTTGCGTAGATCAAGCAATACTTTATCTGCCAGGCATGTCAAACCAGAGACTGATCCTCAGCGAACAAAGACCTCTTGCAGCTGTCAAGGTGAATGGGACTAAAGTCTACAGTGCAGTTGGTGCACCAGATGAATTTTTTTCAGGATTTTTTGTGTCTCATGACTACCTACACTATTCCAGCGCCTGCAATAACGCACTCATTGTTTTACCTTGATGTGACTGACCCTGGTGACAAACCGCTGCCTACAATTAAAAAAATAATCAAGTTTTTCCTCATCCGTTAACAACTTCATCAACCAGTTCAACAGATCTAGTCCCATTTTTGAAGCACTTTATTGTTGAATGAACGTTTGTTGCTTCTAGACAATTGTAGTAATGACACTTATGAAAGTAACTTTTTCTGTTTTGTACTTTTATACAATAAAACAAATCTGTGTTTTAGGTCTGGCCAGGGTCAGGAAATCCCAGCACACTGCCCTGGCAGCCATAGGACATCTCTGGCACAGAAAGCCGTGACAGTGGAGTAAATCTTTTTCCTGTGATATTTACCCCTTGAGCGAGCGTTGCAGTAGAGCCTTGTGCCCCTAGGGTCTCGAAACTCAGCCACCTGACACTCACCACACTGCTGAGACAGATGCTGCCCTGCCAACCAAAAGCTGACAGAGCCATTCCAAAGCTGTTATGACTGCAGTTCTAAAGAGTTATGATGCTGTAACATAGCCAAGCCTGGTATATCACAGTGTCAATGGCATATCTATTTTTGAAAAGGTCACTTATGTCCTTGTTAATGTCTGTAAAGCGGCAATTCAAATAAAGAAACAATTCTAATGTAAATGCCGCTGTAGGAGTATAATTGAATTGAATTAAACTTATGTCAGTCATTTTAAGGTATTGCGAATACTTCATAACCTTTTATGAATGTGCTTATGATGATTTATAGATACATCCTCTAAGTAAAGTGTTTCCAGTCTTGTAAAATCCATCTTTGTGTCACCTAATGCTTATAACCTTGTGAAATGTGAAAATAAATACACTTTATTTTCTATTTATAATATTTTAGGGTTGCCAATAATTGTGGCACATGTATTTTTGTTTAAATTGTGTGGGACTAAGATTGTCTTTTCAGTCAATTTTACCAAGAGTGATAATAACAAGCAAGACACTTTTCAGATAAATTTCTGTTGTCTTGCCTACTCCTAGACCAGTTCTTCATTAGATCTAGCCTATATTGTAGCAGCATACATATCAAAACTTTTATTTTACATAGTCAACTATGGAACCCTTATGTTAGGCTCAGAGGTTCTTCTGAATATCATGTGATCATAATAACTGAGCTTTTGAAGCTGTACTTGGTTCTTATTTCTTGACATCAAAGACTATGTTTACATGAATTTAAGTATCCTAAATATGATCAGGATATTAAGTAGACTTTGCATTTGCACATGTAAACACCTTTTCCTGAATTCAGTGTCCTGAATAAGCCCTTGTCCTGGTTTCTGAGAGGATATGCTAGGTGGAGTACTCTGAAAGAAACCGGGACACTGTAGCATGTAAACACCTTATCCTGATTTCTGACAGTTGGGGAGAAAGATTCTAGAGTGTGCTGTGGAGATGGAATGCTGATAACCACCAAGACAATCAAGTGGCGCTCTTCAGAATCCTCGGTGAGAACAGCAAAGAACACTGTGATCATTAGTGTTTATTGATCATGTGGACACTTTATCCTGAATATGATCAAAACCAAGATAAGCCTCATATTTAGGATGTTTAAGTGCATGTAAATGTTCATATGAATAATTTGCATTCAGCGTCCATTTCCTTAATCCTATCTTTTCTTTATTAGTTTCTCTGTGCGGCTGCTGGAGCGCCCTGTTGCTCCTTTTGTTAACTTTTATGAGCCAACTACAGTGGAGCTTTTGGTCTTTGATCAGCCAAAAAAGGTTCATGTGATTTCCCATGGGTTAGCCTTCATTGGGACCCTATTCCAGACACCATTAAATTAAATTCCTTTAATCCAGCGTAGTATTCACTGGTCCAGCCCCCAGCTACCTCAAAGGCACACCCAGCAATGCTGAATTGGGTTTGTGTTTTGTGCCATTTTTTCAATGCAATTTACAATTGAATCAGGGACTAAGCAAAACATGCCAGACAGCTTCTACTCTCCCAACAGGTAGTTTATACCCGCTCTACAGGTAGTTTATACTTCTACCTGCCCTACAGGTAGTTTATGCCCGCCCTCCAGTTCAATGCTCTTGAGAATGAGACAAACTCTAGCCCCCACTGTGTGTCCCGTTCACAAAGCCATGGTACGATAAAGGTGTAGTATAGTGGCTAGGTTAGTACAGTGTAGTCTGACAATGGAGAGTAAGTGAACATTAAAAAATAGTTGAGTGTTATCACCTTGAACTGTGTAACACAGCTTTGCCTTGATCTAGGAGTTTAAAGCAGCCTGCCTTCACTGCGCCATCAAAAGTCCAGATTCTCTGCATCTGCATCTTTGGGAGAGGAACACTTCTCTGTAAACGCCAGGAATTTCTGACATTCCTCAATGCGGAGAAGTGCTGGAATTCTGAACAAGTCTCTCTCTTGAGGATTGTGTGTATGCCTGCCATTAGAGGAGTGGCTACTTTTATTTGTGTACACTTTAAACATTCATATCAACTTTGACATTATAAGTATGTTACATTATAACAAATCCCTGTGTGTTAACTCGTTCAAACAGGCTCCACACTTATACCACACCCTGATTGTTCAGTTCATCATCAAACATCAAATGATTATGTAAAATATTATGATAAATCACTGAGTCAGGCAAAACAAAACAGTAGTTATGTATTCTGCCTTTTTCATGCATGCATGAATCAGATTCTTCAACATGTTTTGTCAGTCCCCAGCGATCTGGATGAGGCGTTCACCTTTCTCTTACATCTAGTCTTAAAATAAGCCAGTCTGTATTACAAATGGTAACTCGCATCTCGGTGGACTGCAGGTGCAGTTCCCACCCTTGAATCCCAGTGCTTGTGGCAGTACTGAGGACCAGTGATAGCGACTGAGATTGCAATTCAGAATCAACTCTTAACAGCACACTGAAGAACATTGGTTGACAAAGTATAAAAACTGGAATGACCAGTACACATATTTAGGTACATATCATGTAGACCTTTGACTTACCAATCTACCTCAGGCGGTCTCACCTGAGAGTACACACAGCAGGCTATGTCAACAGTGCTGGTTATTTCTTGGCTTCAGTACAATACAGAAGGCTTTGGCTGTCACAATGTTGAACTTTTTTGGTGTTGACCACTAAAGGTTGTCATTACTGGTTATTTCTGTGGTTATTTTTTGCCCATTCGTTGCCGTTCAATTAGCAATCTCACCTGTTCTCCGTTAGCTTGTCATGTGATTAGTTTAGCCAATTATCTTGCAGTATTTAAAGCCTGAGTTTTTGCTCCATCCTCACTGAGTCTTCACCAGTGCTTCTGCATGAACTTAGTGGTTTGGAATGCAATTGTTTGAACTTGGTTTTTGTGTACGTTGTCCCTGGACTGTTTGACTTTGTTCTTGGACTGATCTGTGGTTTTTCCTGATCTTGCAGTATCTACTTTATTTTTGCCTGGGACTTCTGGGATTGCCTTCTTCCACTGTGATTTGCCTTCAAGGATTTGGATCTGACTTTTGTGTTTGTCAACTTCAGTGCCTGTTTGATTCCACTTCTGTGTAATAAATTATTGAACTCAAAACCTTAGCTGCTGTTGTTTGCCTAGCCATTGGGTCAACTTCTGTCCCTTGGTGGTCTAAGGGATTGTTTCTGTGATTAACATGCAGCAGACCTGGGTTCAGATTGTGGTCCTGACAATGTCAAGAGTGCTGGTTGGTTTTTTGGCTTCCGCAGAAAAGTGAGCTCTTGTTCACTAACTGTGGTTCTTCTATACGTCTTCATGAACTCCTGGGTGGCCTATGATGCATGTCTGACACCTGACACCCCCGTCTTTTATTACTTTATCTGTGTTTATGGCTGAAATAAGGTGCTGGTTTCCTGATAAGCTGTGCTAGGAAGACACTACATGCAGTATATTAACTATAGGGTAAGGCATGGTTACCTGACCATCTCTAAAAAGGCAAGGACAGAGTTGAAGGGATGAAGTCAAACAGAAGAGGGGCTCTGACTGAGCAGTCATTCAAACACCAGGAACGGAGGACAGGAGTTGTGTATCTGTGCATGTCAGTGTGTGGCTCTGGGAGTAATCATGAGGTCGACAGATAACCAGGAGAGTGTGGATGGTAGAATAGGTGTTTGTGTATGTCTCACATATCCTCAGATAACCAGGAGAGGTGTAGATGGTAGAATAGTAGGTGGTTTGGTGGTATGTCTCACATATCCTCAGATAACCAGGAGAGTGTGGTGGAGTAGGTGTGGTATGTACATAGTAGGGAGTGTGGTGGTGTGGTGTGGTATGTCTCACATATCCTCAGATAACCAGGAGAGTGTGGATGGTAGAGTAGGTGTTTGTGTATGTCTCACATATCCTCAGATAACCAGGAGAGTGTGGATGGTAGAATAGGTGTTTGTGTATGTCTCACATATCCTCAGATAACCAGGAGAGTGTGGATGGTAGAGTAGGTGTTTGTGTATGTCTCCAATCCTGTCTGTATTAAGTGTTGAACACGTTTGTGTTGTTATTAAGTGTCTGCCCAATCACTGTTTGTGTTGTTAAGTGTCTGCCCAATCACTGTTTGTGTTGTTATTAAGTGTCTGCCCAATCACTGTTTGTGTTGTTAAGTGTCTGCCCAATCACTGTTTGTGTTGTTAAGTGTCTGCCCAATCACTGTTTGTGTTGTTATTCAGTGTCTGCCCAATCACTGTTTGTGTTGTTAAGTGTCTGCCCAATCACTGTTTGTGTTGTTGTTAAGTGTCTGCCCAATCACTGTTTGTGTTGTTATTAAGTGTCTGCCCAATCACTGGTTGTGTTGTTAAGTGTCTGCCCAATCACTGGTTGTGTTGTTATTAAGTGTCTGCCCAATCACTGTTTGTGTTGTTAAGTGTCTGCCCAATCACTGTTTGTGTTGTTGTTAAGTGTCTGCCCAATCACTGTTTGTGTTGTTAAGTGTCTGCCCAATCACTGTTTGTGTTGTTGTTAAGTGTCTGCCCAATCACTGTTTGTGTTGTTAAGTGTCTGCCCAATCACTGTTTGTGTTGTTATTAAGTGTCTGCCCAATCACTGTTTGTGTTGTTATTAAGTGTCTGCCCAATCACTGTTTGTGTTGTTATTAAGTGTCTGCCCAATCACTGTTTGTGTTGTTATTAAGTGTCTGCCCAATCACTGTTTGTTTGTTGTTAAGTGTCTGCCCAATCACTGTTTGTGTTGTTATTAAGTGTCTGCCCAATCACTGTTTGTTTGGTGTACAAGAGAGTTATGGTTTAAAGAACTAAAATGTATGTGTCCCGTGTAGAGCTAGGCATCTCTCAGTAGTGTGTGTGTGTGTGTGTGTGTGTGTGTGTGTGTGTGTGTGTGTGTGTGTGTGTGTGTGTGTGTGTGTTAGATGAGGGTCTGGAAGCTATGTACTGAACTAAGAAACATAATAGCCATCTGCTTGCATGGCTGAGTGAGAGTAGTAGGTGAAGAGAATGGTTAGAGAGTGGATGAAAACAATGGATGGTGGAATCTGAGTGATATGGAGACAGGGAGCGGTGAGGCATGGAAGGGCGCTTAGTCACTGGTACCCATGTGATTTGAGGAGGATGAACTGCAGAAAGGGGCAGACTCTGTCATGAACACAATGATAATTGAAAAAGATTTCTGCGACACGTAGAGGAGAGCCATCCCTCGCCCCGTAATGAGCGTAAGGGAAGACGAGAGCCAACCTTTGCACCTTTGCCCTGTAATGAGTCATTTAACCATGAAAGTGACCACAAAGCTGGTAAATCAATCTTGCATAGTGTACCTTTAAAACCTCAAGGCAGAGCTTAAGAATTCCTCCTGAATGGCAAAGCATTAAAGCATGCAGTCAATGATTCTACGTGGTTTGTAGACATAACACTTTACAAAAATCATGATCTTCTAGCTCTTGAGGCTTTGGTGGTCAACAGTGTAAAATATAAACACAAACATAAACATGATTTCAACCAGCATCACTGACTGACCCTTTAAGAAGAGAGACCAGCCCCATATTTTTCTTGTTGAGTAATCTGGATGCTGCCATGACCAGTAAACAGTGACTACCATGTTATATCATGTTGAGCAAATTTGGAATATGGTCACCAGAAGTCAGAGAAGTCTCCCAGAGTGAGAGTCGCCTTATCTGTCATGGAGAATGAATTTCAAGTTAAAAAAACATAGAAACCGGAAGATTCCCAACATGTAAAAGTCGTCAGGGACATGGTTACATGAAGGGAATATTTCTGTTCTAACCTGAAAATTGAGAATAAGCATATTTGGGGTTACACATCATGTAAACTCCTGGTTCCGATTATCATAGTTCAAATTTTGTTGTATTCTGGTTTCTAAAAATCTGACTAAACCCCCTGACTTATGCCTCAACAAATACTGGGGCATGAACCTTCATTGGAAGATGTTCCTTACTGCAACAGTTTTTCATGTTCAAGTGGCATGATGCAGTCAATTATGTAGACTACGTTGATAACCTAACCAGAATATAACAACTGATATGTAAATGAGAACATTCCCATAGCACACTTCTCTTCCACATGGAAACAGATTATTCAGCATCTTACTTAAACCAGAATATTGATCTTATTTTGAATTAGCTGAGCAGCTGTAACAGTAGTCATTGCAGAGCAGGGCAATGACCCAAAACACACCACCAGGGAGTGTTGTGGTCAAAAATTCAAGGCAGGCAACTTGAATTCACTTCACTGCAGTCTTTAATCACGACGCCGGAGACAAGTTACCCACACAAAACCCACACAAGGTGTGCCGAGTAACTAGTCCCTTTTCCTGGAGACTAGAATTCCCTTTTATACCCCTCAGAATACACATCATATGTTGTAACACAAATTGCAGACCCCCATGCCCTTTGACCTCTTGTCCTTCTGTTGTTTTTGCTTATCTAGGTTTCATTATTTACTTTTTCTAATTTACTGGCGGAGCCAAATCATCACCTTTCTGGTTTACTCATTAACCACATTTTGCTTGGTTGGTTTTCTTGTCTCACGGGGTTGGCTTTCACACAGGGCATACACTCTGCA
Source organism: Tenualosa ilisha (assembly GCA_015244755.2). Lineage (NCBI taxonomy): Eukaryota > Metazoa > Chordata > Actinopteri > Clupeiformes > Clupeidae > Tenualosa > Tenualosa ilisha. Next base: position 505,364 of record PYXC01001219.1, read on the forward strand.
TCACACTACTGTTCTCTTTTACTGACGTACATTTCTAGGACATTACAATTTATCTTACATCTTCCCCCCTATTTGGAGCCCTAGAAACTCCAACTGAGGAGGCATATGTTCTATCTGTGTCTATCTATATACTCAATTAAATACAGTTGATTTTGAGATTACAACATTTGGAAGGGTATACAGATTATAGAGGATACAATAAACAAACAAGACAGTATGCAGATTAGATCACAATAGGTCTAATTAGATCACAATTTGGTCACAATACTATGAAGAATTCACTTCAATCCAGTTATATATCCCCAGCGCCAATTTACAACACAGTGGTCTTGTGACGCTTCACAGAAATGAACCCAGAGCACCCGAGAGCAACAGGGGCAAGGAAAAACTACCTCTTGTTTATTTAGGGTAGAAACCTTGGGCAGATCCACGACTCAAAAGAAAAAAAAAATCCATGCCTCAAAAAAAAAAAACTGATGCAGTTCCTCACAGTGGTGTGTGGCCTGTGTTCTTCCTCTGCACAACACACACACACACACACACACATTTCAGGTCCTCCCTGCAGAACAGCTCCAGTGGTCGGCCATGCTGCTTGCACAAACCCGGCCGTCCGGGTCACAGACTGGTTCCATGAGTGTGTGTCTCTGCAGCTTCTCTGAGGTCTCGTGGGGCCCAAGGTGTAGCTCACAGAAGGATGCTTGACACACCAGGCTGTGAATCTTTTACCAACACAGACGTCGCAGGGCACCATTTCCGGCTGGCCAGACCTTGTCACGCCTGGCAGGGTTCGTGCCTTGTCTGGGTCTTTGAAGGCAGAGGTCAGGCTGGAGAGGATTGCATTCACCCTGAACACCGTCCATCTTCTGAAGCTGCACAGCGGACACTTGACCCCACGGACGCTGTCCCAGCACTGTGCCAGGCAGGACTTGCAAAACGCATGACCGCAGAGAATGGTGACTGGCCCACTGAACACATTCAGGTAGATGGAACACTGAACCTGCTCCTCAGCCAGAACACTGCACAAAGCCATACCTGGACAGACGGGCACTGAAAAACAGAACTACATGTGTCAATATGATGAGCCATGGCTAAACTCTGCTACATGACGCCAGGATCAAAGCACTGCCATATTATCATCCTTAAATACAGCATTAGATATCATCACTTACAAACATCCTGCACTGCACTTACAAAAACAGTTTTTTTCTACATCAGCGTATTACCACAGCATACCACATTTACATTTACATGTATGCATTTAGCAGACGCTTTTATCCAAAGCGACCTACAAAAGAGGATAACACTCAAGCTACAACACAATGAAAGAACTAACAAGGAGTGCGTATTGCTAACATAGAATCTGCACTATTTTAAGTTGAAAGTGCAATAGTGTAACACAGTGTAGAGAAATTAAATTATTAAGTGCATTCTCAAAATTTATGCCAGGAGATATTCTTGGAAGAGCTGAGTCTTCACGAGTTTCTTGAAGGTGGAGAGGGTATCAGTTGATCTGGTAGCACTTGGGAGGTCATTCCACTAGCGCGGAACCAGATATGAGAAGAGTCTGGATTGACCTGCACAAGGTGTTGGCCGTGCTAGAAAATGTTCCTTAGAGGAGCGAAGTGGTCGTCGGGTGACATAGGGCTTCAGAAGATACTATAATATTTCTGTGGTTGATAAGGCTGAGTGCATATGTACATGTGGAGCACTCCTAATGTTGATAAGGCTGAGTGCATATGTACATCCCCACAAATGCGCTGCACATGTGCGAGCACTCCTAATGTTGATAAGGCTGAGTGTGGAACGCATGATACTTTTTGCACACAATGAACGCAATCTAATTGTATAACAAGCTAGTTATCACTCACAGCAAACTTAGAAACCATGACTATGGCATAAAGGTAGCAACCAAACTTAAGGCACACAACACTTTTTAGCAGTTAGTAGGCTCTCTAAAGTTTGCAGCTTAATGTGGGCTACTCTGTGGTCAGTGCTACTACTGCAAGCATTGGTGCAACCGACATAAACCAGTTGCTAATGGCTTTGCCAGATCGCCATGTGCCGGTGGTAGAGGTGCAAGCAGGAACAGTTAACAAGCCGCTAACTTACAAGGGCCACCGAAATCTGTATTTTCAGCGTGTCGGTATGTATTTAGATTTACCTTTAAGTTTCTAACTTTTGACCCAATGCCGATGTTGGTTGCAAAGTTAACTAGGACAAAGTCGCCTGTTTCCAGCATCACTTCTCTCATCAACTAAAGTTGTGCTTTATGGTGGGGTAAAGTAAGGCAGTGTCTCGATTTACCCCACTACATTTGTCTCACTTTCCCTCACAGCCACCATTTTAGAAAAAACATCTCTTCTAGCAATTCTGGCTAACTTTCAGCTAGCATCAGTCACATGGTTTTACATGTTGGAAGTTCATCAACATGTATGGTATAGCTTTTTCAACCTGAATCTATTTGCTTTGACGCCCTAGTTGTTATATTTGGAACGTTACTGACTACGGTGGCCCTGAAGTGCAAAACACAGCAACAGACAGAAAACACAACCGCAAGTAAAAAAATAACAACCACAAATTTTAAATCACAACTTAAAAATCACTGCTTCAAAAATCTCAATGAAAACTCAAAAAACAAAATGGCAGATGTCAAATCACAACAGATACTGTCTGTTTAGTGTCACAGCAATGATGACCCTCCCCGTATAACATTACAAACATTGCAGATGGCCATTCAATCAAATCGCTGAACAGGTGAAACTGCCTGGGTTTGGATGTTTATGTGCTACTGGTAGAGAAATGTGTAACTACCAAGTTGCTGTCCTTCCAGTCATTACAGCACCAAGCACCACCTAACTCCCTCCTTGCGTGTACCAGCAAGCCACAACCATGGCACAAACCACTTAAACAGGGTAACATTCAAATTGGAAGAGCATATTTTTCACTAACACGGAATAACAAGAACAAGAAAAGTTACAAAGAAAAATGTCAGCTGTGGTGAGCATTCTACATTGTATGTGCCCTACAAAGGTTAGTGTCAAGTGTAAGAAAATATGTTTTACTATGTTTGATTACAAGTAAAAAGAATAAACATAGGTACACATACATAAATAATTTGTGATCAGGTGAACACAATACAATGAACAATTTACAATATCTAGGCTAGCCTACAATTTAGAAAGATCCTGTTACTGAGGATCATCCACAAAGGGCTTCTTGAGTTTAATGTCTATAGTATCCATTACAACAAAATGGATAACTGAGCTGATTTTGTACACTTCAGTGGAAACTTGGCCTCTCGGTCAACATAAGCTTGGCCTACTGTTGAACCTGCAGACATGCATAGTCCTTAAATGTTAACATTGACGAAGAGAACGTTCCAAATAACTGCTTCAGCTTTAACATCATTGAATCCCACTGACAGTCGGATCACAGTAGAATGGCCTAGACAGCTGTGGTTCGTCACAAGACCCCCAGGTATACACACACTCGGACTCTATTTGCACCCAGTGCCCAAGTAGTCGAATCGCACCATGCCTGGCATGCGTGATGTCAGCCCAGTGGTGGTGACTGGGGACAAAAGCTTCTACAACTGCATAAATCAGGCTATATCAGGAAAAAATATTTGCATCTCAAATCAAACTCCATGGTCTAGGCTACTTGCGTGATTGATTGCACTCAAAATGGGAATATAACAACTGCAAAGAGCAAAGTTGTATTTCCTGCCAGAAACTCGCTAACCTCCTCAGGCAGGTAAGCCAAAAGGTGACAGACAGGCTGAGCCATCTATCAAGCTAGATGAGAGTCAGTGATGAAGAAAATGTCTCAGGTTGGCCTTTACAAAAAATGTACAGAGCCTGTCTAGGGTCACAGTTGTTACTATTTTTTAGACTGCACTTTTGCGTCCTCTTGCAATACTTTTTGCATTCCCTAGCAGTAACTTTTCCGACATGGGTGATCGGCAGTTGGATTACTGTGGAAATATTGCAAATATCAGTCTCTCTCCTCACTTTTTAACATGCTGTCAGTGGGCTTTGCACACAACATCAAATCAGCCAAATCAGTCCTTGGTCTTTCGTGGCTGCATGGAGGTGCCAAGATATAACATTGTAATGTAAGGACTATGTAGTTTGACAGTAAAGCCTTCTGAAGTGTTAATGAGTAAACTGTCTATATGAAACAGGATTTACTTGAGCACTATGAGAATTCAGGTCCTGCATGGCTGACCATATGAGTGAAGCCTGAAATATGGAGCTCAGATATTGGAGGGAACGCAAATGTTTTGCTAGGAATGTTTAGCCGGGCTCCGCAGAATGAAGCCCAGTACGGACAACGAACTTAAAAAAAAACAACAAAAAAAAACATGTTTTTGTGCATCTGAATGGGACCTAGTGGGACCTTCTTTGACAAAATTCTTTTTTGGGGTATTTCTTGAATGTGTTTTGCAAAAGAATGATTTCTGCATATCAGCACAAAAACAGCGTAGACACAGAGATTTTCCTTCAAGAAAACCTTTAATATGACAGTTCTGGACAATATTTTGCTACTGAGATCCTTTCAGTTTGGCATTGGAACAGTGGTGTGCATGTCTGAGAATCAATCCCTCCGCACAAACCGGCCTCCAGCACCATCCACTCACTGGATAATCTCTTACTAAGCCTTGCTCTGGTCCAACTTGAGTTTTGGTTTGTTAAGGACAGAAAGATGCTGCCCAAATCTGGATCAAAGTTCATTATCCTGAAGACCAGACTCTTCTACTGAGTTTAGAGGTCAAAGCTTACCATCCATCTATCCCAACTCGTTGGGGCTCGCGCTTCTAACACATACGGATTCAGAGTAGTTTACGGAGATGAAAAAAGTGTTCACCCTGAACACAGACAAAGCACAAGGCAGATAACACATGAAAAACGTAACTTGAAATAACGTTGTGTCTGTGTCCCCCATCAAGCACTGTGTTTTACTGAGGACGTCCTTGATTAAGACATGGTAAGACCGGAGCCCAAAGACATAAGGCCTGGTTTGTATTCGGTGTTGGCTTGATTTGTCACAATAATGTTTTCAAGTCCCTGTTCATCAAGCCCTCACCAATGGCTCTTAGTGTAAGACAGTCATGAAAATCACCTGGCGTGAAGCTTTTCTATTTATATACTGTATGCATGTACATAAAAGTGTCCATCTATACTATGTGTCTGTGTGCGTGTGTCTTTTGGCATGTCTGTGTGTGTGTGTGTGTGTGTGTGCATGTCTGTGGGCGTGACTGTGCATGCATACGAGTACAGTGAGTATATATATATGTGTGTGTGTATGTATCAGAGTTTAGTGTTGGGCTTCAGAGCAGGTAGCTGGAGTGTGGGATATGTGTGTGGCAGATTAAATGGTCGGAGTGGGTCCAGGCTATGGGGCACAGGCTCACTGCTTCTGCTCATGCCCATGCCACGGGCAGAGGAAGCCTGGCAGAGCGAGGTTGGCGTGGGCGAGATCATCAGCTGCCCCTGCATCATGAGGGCGGGCAGCACAAACTGTGGAGGTGCCATCCCATCTGGTGCAGCACCCCTATGGCTCTTGAGGAAGGCCAGTGGGTGCGGAGGGGGGTACCCCACCGCCCGTGGCCCCTCACAGGCCTCCCGTGCCCCAAAGGTGCCCACGGGGCACAGGCCGCCCAGGTGGCGGGCATGAGGGGCGTACCTGAGGCCCTGTGAGGAGTAGCTATTCAGATGCACAGCCCGCGCCGGTTCTGGAGGCTCGGCTTCCTCCCCCTGCCGCTCCGACACGCGGGTGCTGAACGCACCTGAGCCTGTGGGTTCCTCCCGGGTGCTGAACGCACCTGAGCCTGTGGGTTCCTCCCGGGTGCTGAACGCACCTGAGCCTGTGGGTTCCTCCCGGGTGCTGAACGCACCTGAGCCTGTGGGTTCCTCCCGGGTGCTGAACGCACCTGAGCCTGTGGGTTCCTCCGGGTGCTGGGGAGAGGTGGTGGGGAAGTCTTTGCAGGAGGCACTCTACTCTCTTCATCTCCATAGGCCGTTTGGCTGCTATGACGGCCCCTGGGTTTCGTGTTAGACCACCGCTGGGCCTCACTCCTCCTGTGCCACTCACTCTCCCGTGGACCACCACTTCATAGGATACACTGGCATCTTTGATGGCCACAGGGAATCGGGTACAGGCTGTGCCACGGGTGTCTAGGCCTCGTTGTACAGGAGCAGGAGCTCTGCAGTCCCTGTGCATTGTGGGATAGATCTGACTTCCAAAAGGACCCTTGGCGAAAGGTGCCTTACTGCTATGGCACCCAAAATGGGGTGGTGGGGGTGGTGTTGAGTACCTCTCATCGATAAGCACATCTGGAACATTCTGTGCGACACCAGCCATCTCACCTCTTGGTGGACCCTGTCTGGTCAAAAACCCCTGCACCTGTGAGCCCAGGTGCTGCTGCCGATGCTGCTGGCTGAGTCGGTGTTTGGCGTGGCGGTAAAGGCTCTGCAGGTGAGGGGAGGAGTAGAACACCTGGCCCCTGCAACCTGATGCATGAGGGTGGGATGCTTGGGCCAGCGGCTGGGCTGGAGACTCCCCCCAGGGCCTCTGCACACTCCCCTGGGACTCCATCCCTCGGGCGGCTGGGTCAGGGCTGAAGCTGAGCTTGGAGTGGGGTTGTGGCAAAAGTTGTCCCCTTAGAGGAGGCTCTTGTTTGAGGCAGGATTCGGCTGGGCTGGGTCTCTCATCGTCAGTGCCCCAGGGGGCCCTGAAGCTCTGGGCATGCTGGATAACAGAGGGCCGTGGGGCGGGAGCCGTCTCTGGGCTGGCAGGATGATCAATGGGTGCCCCCTCCTGGCCAACAGGGTCCAGCACACGGGCCACGGCAACGTCTTCCCCGCCCCCGCCCCCAGCACGACTGCTTCCGTGTGTCCCTGCGTCTGAGCGGGCAGCAACAAGCGGCACTGTGAGGTAGTTCTGAGGCACGCCCCCCCACCTGCGCACACCTGGGACAGGAGCTTCTTCTTGGCCAGGGGAGACATGACGCTGTGAAGGCTGTTAAAGTAGGGGCCAGTCTGGCTGTTTGGGGAGGACCTGTCAGTCACTCTGGGGCTGAAGAAGGGGGCATTTTTGCTGTTTGGGGAGGACCTGTCACTCACTCTGGGGCTTAAGAAGGGGGCATTTTTGCTGTTTGGGGAGGACCTGTCACTCACTCTGGGGCTTAAGAAGGGGGCACTTTGGCTGTTTGGGGAGGACCTGTCACTCACTTTGGGGCTGAAGGAGGGGCCAGTCTGGCTGTTTGGGGAGGACCTGTCACTCCCTTTGGGGCTGAAGAAGGGGGCACTTTGGCTGTTTGGGGAGGACCTGTCACTCACTCTGGGGCTGAAGGAGGGGCCAGTCTGGCTGTTTGGGGAGGACCTGTCACTCCCTTTGGGGCTGAAGAAGGGGCACTTTGGCTGTTTGGGGAGGACCTGTCACTCACTTTGGGGCTGAAGTAGGGGCCAGTCTGGCTGTTTGGGGAGGACCTTTCACTCCCTCTGGGGCTGAAGAAGGGGACATTTTGGCTGTTTGGGGAGGACCTGTCACTCACTCTGGGGCTGAAGGAGGGGCCAGTCTGGCTGTTTGGGGAGGACCTTTCACTTCCTCTGGGGCTGTTTAGACTTCCTGGAGTACAACCCTCCGCTGCCTCCTCCTTCACCGGGCCCAGTGGCTGCAAGTCCTTCTCTGGGATCCGTCCAACCATGTGGGGCTCCAAGACACCCAGGGGTTGCAGAGGGTGGTGTCCAGGTGAGGTGGCCTGTCGGTGGGCTTGGGGTTCCAGCATCTCCCCCTTGGAGACGCGCCTCTGGAGAGCTCTTCACTCTGGTGGGACAGTCCTCCTGGGAGGTCTGGAAGTGAGGATGGTGAAGGCGCCTGGTTGGTCTGGAGCGAGATGTCCATGTGGGTGGGATGGGCCGATTGCTGGTTGTCATGGTGACTAGAGTCAGGAGTGGCAGTGACAGGAGTCTCCTTTTGCCCAGCAAGCTGAAGCTCTTCCTCCTCCTTCTCTCTCCTCTTTATCTTCCTGTTTCTGCTGACATCCTTCAGGTGCAATGAATGCTGGGAAACCCCTCCGTCATCTGGGAGCTATTCAGACACACACACACCACACACACCACACACACACACACACACACACAGAGAGAGAGAGGGAGAGAGACAGACAGAGAGAGGGAGAGAGAAAACAATTTTTTTCAGCATGCGAAACTAAACACTAGAGGGCGCTAAATCATCATTAATAATTGCTTCCACGCACATCTTACTAAATTGCTGATGTGAATGGTACAGACCTGCAGAGGGAATCATCAGTTTGGTGGAATTATTTGTATTTATTGTCTAGAAAACACCGTCTCCTCTCCCTCCTCTAATCGATGGTTCTATTATGACTGCTCACAGTGTGCAGAATGAGTGCTGAATCGTTTGATTAGCCTGTGGTTTAACTCATCAGTATGTTGTGCAACTGGGTGATTAATTCAGTGTCGTTAAACTGATTAACTGAGTGAATGACTGTGTGTCTGAGTCCACCTGAGCCTTCAGTGTAAAACGCAGTGTTGAACAGAGATATGTGTGTCTGTACTGAACTAACAGCAGAGATATGCGTGTCTGTATTGAACTAACCACAGAGATATGTGTGTCTGTATTGAACTAACCGCAGAGATATGTGTGTCTGTACTGAACTAACCACAGACATATGTGTGTCCGTGCTGAACTAACCGCAGAGATATGTGTGTCTGTACTGAACTAACCACAGAGATATGTGTGTCTGTACTGAACTAACCACAGAGATATGTGTGTCCGTGCTGAACTAACCGCAGAGATATGTGTGTCTGTACTGAACTAACCACAGACATATGTGTGTCCGTGCTGAACTAACCGCAGAGATATGTGCATCCACCTGAGGGTTTTGATCCACTGGGGCTCCTCCTGCTCTGGACCGCCGAGATGAGGGGGAAGGGCTTTTATCTTCACTTCCTGGAATGGACACAGGCTCCGCTTGGATAGGGTGGGGCTCTATACATTGCCCCTCCCCTTGTCCTTTAGAGTGTCTCTCATATGGAAGCAACAACCTGGAGAGGGGTGGGGAGGTAGAGGGTCCAAGGTAGTAGGAGGGGAACAGATAACAGAAGGGGACAAAATGGATGCTGAGTATTTCTGTGGGTTTGTTCATTTGTTTGCTTCAGTCAGGGTTGAGTGTCTAGGTAGTTGGTCCATAGTTTATTAAAATACCATGCAAAGACACACACACACACATCCACACACACAAACCACATGCACACACACACACACACACACACACACATAAACATACACTAACAACCAACAGAAGAGAACAATAAATCCAGAGGAATCCCATCAGCATTTTCTCTTAAGAAAACACTGGTACTTCCTGTACTACACACACTCACACACATAACACACACACACACAAGTGTATAAACACTTTATATTGGATTCCTGTAAACTTCACTGTGGCAGTGATAACCTTCTTGATCCAACATGAGACAAATCTGCTGTGACTGAAATCCCCACACTGGGATCAGCTAGACAGCATCAGTGACAAAACCCCAGACTGCTGGGAAGGATTCTGCTTTGGTAAACTAAATGCAGAGTTTCTACTTTGTACGATGAACTATTTGTAGGGGGTTTACAGTCGAGATACAACTAACTCTTTGTCTGTAAGGTGTTTACATTTGTGATATAACTAACTCTTTGTCTGTAAGGTGTTTACATCTGTGATATAACTAACTCTTTGTCTGTAAGGTGTTTACATCTGTGATATAACTAACTCTTTGTCTGTAGGGGGTTTACATTCATGATGTGAAGTTCTAGCATATACTGAATAGTTGACATAGCAACCAGTGACACATGAGTCCTTTTCCCTGAGTGTGTATGTGTGTGTGTGAGAGAGAGAGAGAAAGGGAGGGAGAGAACCAGACAGTTTAAGAGTTTAATTGAGACCCAAAGTATCTCCCATTCTCTCTTCTCAAATTGCACTCCTTCCGCAGTAGATATTACCATCTTATGGGGCATCCTGTTCCATATCAGCCCATTATGTAACAGCTAGTATTATTACAGCAGACCCACCAAGCACTGAGCCTTATATAAGTCATCAGTCAGAGGAAGAGAGAGAGAGAAAGACAGAGAGAGACGGGGGGGGGGGGGGCAAGAAAGGAAAAAAGCGAGAGAGCGAGGGGGATATAGAGAGAGAGAAAGAGAGAGAGGGCAGAGGAGGGGTAGTCTCTGAAACAGGCTGATCTCTTTCTGGTCTCCTGCCTTCCATGTGGCATCACAGAAGTGTCACCCTGCACCAGTGACTAGCTTTATTCATGAGCGGGACAGATAGCCTGTTCCACACTGTCAGTCTGGCTATTACCCCCTCTTCTGCCCTCTCTCTCTTCTGCCCTCTCTCTCTCTCCCTCCCTTTCCATCTCTCTATCCCCTCGCTCTCTCTCTCCCTTTCTCTTTTTCTCTATCCCTCTTCACCAGCGAGGAGCTTCATTAGCTTTATTAAGGCGGCACACACACACACACACACACACACTCGCCCAGTGGGTGATATAAGCCCAGCAGGCAAGCACACTCACTATTATAAGACTTATGTAAGGCCTCAATCACTCACAGGGACATAGGAGTGTGAGTGTGTTTGTGTGTGTGTGTGTGTGTGTGTGTGTGTTGGGGGGGGTGGAGTCCTTTCTTACCATTTCCCCTATCACTTTTCATGGCAGGAGATTATTCAGTATATATTCAGCATATATTCAGAGATGCCCCTATACCCACCGGCCCTATAGAGATGCCCCTATACCCACCGGCCCTATAGTGATGCCCCTATACCCACCGGCCATATAGAGATGCCCATATACCCACAGGCCCCATAGAGATGCCCATATATCCACAGGCCCTATAGAGATGCCCCTACACCCACAGGCCCTATAGAGATGCCCCTACACCCACAGGCCCTACAGAGATGCCCCTACACCCACAGGCCCTATAGAGATGCCCCTACACCCACAGGCCCTATAGAGATGCCCCTACACCCACAGGCCCTACAGAGATGCCCATATATCCACAGCCACTACAGAGATGCCCATATATCCACAGGCCAGGGCTGTGCTGGCTGATACCCCTTTATACCCCTACAGAGATTCCTATATACCCCTATAGAGACGTCTATAAATCCACTGACACAAGAGGAGGCAGGCAGAATGGAGCCTGTTTTGGATCTTTTCCACCCAAGTGGCTTGGTGGTCACACATAATATCACTAATCCAGCTGTCTAGATTAGTGCCTGTGCACACACCCCTAGGTTGGCCGTGTCATTATGTGTCTCCTAAAAGCACACTGCTCTTGTAGTTTTAGCCTTCACCACTAGAGGGCAAGCTATTGTCTCTGAACAACACAATGACATCATCCAAAAAAATCACTGATCTGCTGCTTAGTACTAACAGGCTTAATGAGCTAATTCCCTCCAGTAGGCTTTCAAAAGCATGTCTTATAGTCTAATAGCACACTTCAGTTCTGTTCCTGTTAAACCACCCAGGGGAGATTATCACAGTCAAATATTCCTGATACTCCCTCTTTCTCTATCTTTCTCCATCCATCCCTCTCTTCCTCTTTCTACCTCTATTTTCTTTCTTTTGTACCTTCTCTGGGAGAAGGTGGTGTGTGTTCAGAGAATTGTGTATGTGTGTGTTGTGCCTGAGAGAGAATGCTGTGGGTGTGTGCGTGTGTGTGTGTGAGGTATCAACTCCTCTGTGGTGCTGCCGGAGCCCTCTCTGTGAAAATGAACACAACTCTACTTGAGGATGTCAAACTATCTGTGTGAACTGTGACTGTGGCTGAAGAGGTTATGGGTCATTTGAGAAATGTAGCAACGTGACTCTGAGAAACATGTCAGACAGTCTGCACATCTGGTACACATTCCGCTGGTTCTGAATCACATTTACATTTATGCATTAGCAGACGCTTTATCCAAAGCGACTTACAACTCATCAACTATCAATTGTTCCGGCCAGTCTCCCCTAGAGCAACTTAGGGTTAAGTGCCTTGCTCAAGGGCACAACGGTGGCAGCCGGGATTCGAACCCAGAACTTCCAGGCTAATTACACACTAGGCAGGTTCCTTAACCACTACGCTACCACCACCCCTGAATCCACAACTGGTCCAGAACCAAAAAGGCCCAGAAAAAATTGGTATTCCTGACATGAATGTCAGGTCATCAGTTTGAGTTAACACACCAAGAAACACTGCAAAGATGGAGAACATGAAACCCTCTGAGTTAATAAAACACTGGGAATTAACTTTGAAATAGTGATGAGTGTGAGTTAAACACTCTCTGAATCAAAACACTTCCACGCCTCCACCACTAAATGCATATATTTACATCAGTGCACTGTTATTTTTCAGGAACTATTTTTAGATATAAAAAAGCACTGTTGCTATGACATCCCCGTTCCATTCCTTTCTCACACACACATGCACACTCACACAAGCACAGCACACACACACACACGCACACACACATACACTCACGCAAATGAGTACACGCACGCACACACATACACACACACACACACATACACTCACGCAAATGAGTACACGCACGCACACACATACACACACACACACACACAGGCATACACACACACACGCACACACACACATTTGCTTCCTGACAGCTTGTGTATAATTAAGTGTGGTATGGAATAGTGCTTCCTGCAAAGGGAGCATTTTAAGCACTACGCTACGCTACGCTACGTTAATGGCGCAATTAATGTCAGTTGGATCAAAGGCATCACAATGGAGCATAAAAACCCGAGACAGAGTGGTAGTGAACACGGAGCCGGACTGCTTCAAGGTTATTCATGGTGATCACCTGCTTCTCTTTCATTCTTTCCCAGAGCTGTTAGCACTTAACAGCTCATCTCTATTGGCCCAGGTGGGGTTCATGATTTACACTCAATATTGATTCCTTTGTCCCTTAAGTGACTGAGTAGTCAAATGATCATTTTCAATATACTCCATTATAACGCACATGTGCATACACACACTCATGCAAACACACACACGCACACGCTCGCGCACACACACACACAAATACATACACACACTACATAGAGGGACGATGTTTTGAGATCGCGCTGTTCATTCGCTCTGGTGAGTGTAATGATGACTTGATGAGGAAACACACACAGACGCACATACACAAACACACACACACGTACAAACAAGCACACACACATGCACTCACACAAACACACACACACATACAAACACACACACATGCACACACACACACACACACACCCATGCACAAACACACATACACACACACACACACACACACACACACACACACACACACACACTCATGCACAAACACACACACAAACATAAGCATGCACGCACATGGAAATGCACCTATCTGATATTAAGCACAGCAGTGAGGCTGTGACTGCCTGAAATGTCAGCATTTTACTGTAACAAGAATCACTAAGGAATTTCAAAGCAAAAGCATTGAGACAGTGACACCATTCTGACTAATGTGTGTTACTTTCCAGGATTACAAAAAGGATTTCAAACAATGACTCACTGCCCTGTTCAGCATTCACAGTTTGGAGGAAGAGTGACTAATGTCCTGTTCTTTCAAACACACTGCTCTGTGCTGTGTGGTCTCTCAGACCACAGGGAGCTCAGAGAGACACCGCATGAGTGCTGGCCTGTTACATAGGGGACACTTTTACAGTGAAAAGGTGGTGCTGACCTGCTAACTATGCATGTACACACACACACACACATACACACACACACACCCATATGCACATAAGAGTTCATAAAAAAACTACACTAAACCATAACACACACACTATAACACCCAAAGCTACCTCTCTCACAAGCTCCCCCAACACACACACACACACACACACACACACACACACATACACACACACACACACCTCTCATAGTGTCTGCGAGTGCAAGTGGCAGCGCTGGTGCTTCCAGGGTCTCCACCAAGCTCGTCATACACAAGCTTCCACTGCTTACGGGCCGTGATCTACAGAGAGAGAGAGAGAGAGAGAGAGAGAGAGAGAGAGATGAGGGAGAAGCAAAGAAAGAGAGTGATACCAAGAGAAAAAAGTAGTTTTGACTCCAGGACCACTGAACACTGTGTGTTTGTTTGCTTGTGTGTGTATGTGTACACATACAAGAGGAGGAGAGAGAGAGAGGGACAGACAGAAAGAGAGAGAGAGAAAGAGAGAGAGAGAGGGAGGCTGGTGTCCTGTAATCTGTTATGTGTTTTTACCTGTTCATATCCTCCAAGTCTCTGAACAGACTGAAACATCATCCACAGGTTGACTGTGTAATGGGAGGAAGATACCATTAGACTATAGATACACATAGCATTAGACTATGGATACATATAGCATTAGACTATAGATACACATACCATTAGACTATGGATACATATAGCATTAGACTATAGATACACATAGCATTAGACTATAGATACACATACCATTAGACTATAGATACACATAGCATTAGACTATAGATACACATACCATTAGACTATAGATACACATACCATTAGACTATAGATACACATACCATTAGACTATAGATACACATACCATTAGACTATAGATACACATACCATTAGACTATAGATACACATAGCATTAGACTATAGATACACATACCATTAGACTATAGATACACATACCATTAGACTATAGATACACATAGCATTAGACTACAGATACACATACCATTAGACTATAGATACACATAGCATTAGACTATAGATACACATAGCATTAGACTACATAACATTAGATATAGATATATACATTTACTGTGCATCCAAAACAGACTAATTACAGCCTAATTATTTTAGGCCTAGTCTATAAATATACAACATTTGTGTGTGTGTGTGTATCAATGTATATATATACAATGATACACACACACACACAAATGTGCACATGAACACACAGACACACACACACACACACACAGATCCAGAGATTTAATTTGTTTTCATTTGATGGTGTCTTCAGCTGAAGTCAGTGTAATGGAGATGTATTTGTATAGTGTAAATGGTGTCTGAGAAACACAACAATGGCAGAGCAGAGCGTGTAACACAGCAGCAGCCTTTGGGCTTGTGGAACTATTGAAAATGAAGAAAATAGCCTTTCCAGAAATCAATCAAAATCCAATCAAGGCTCAGACAAGGCCTCACATTCGTCAGAGTGACATTTCTCTATCTTCACGCCTGACGCCACTGACTTCCATTCCATACTCCTCATTGGATTCCTCTCTCGCTTGACAGTCAATGTCTGTTTATCATGACAGTGTTAAAGTATTAGACTCATTTACAACCCTGTCATTTGGCATTTGTGTGCTCTCATTTTTCTGCATGTCATTTGGGCGCGCACGCACACGCACACACACACACACACACACACACACACACACACACACACACACAGCCTGCCACACAAAGACCATTTCATGACCACCTTTCCTGACAATTCCTTTGGCCTGCTGATCTTATTGTTGCTACCTCACTAGTCTTTGTGTTGCACTACTGGGCCAACACAGTTATCTGTCACATTTTATGAGGGCTTCTGTTGCTGAACAAATGCTGGTCAAATTGGTGATACATACAAACACGGATAGCTGACCACAGACACACACACACACACACACACACACACACACACACACACAGCCTACCACACAAAGACCACGGGCATAAAAATGAGGCACAATTATTTAATTATTTTACTTCTCTTGTTAACAACTGCAGGTAAAATAGGTAACAGTGTTTCCCAGTGTTCTATGTCCTGTCTGAGGCCAGTCTACACTTGAAATGGCTGGGATGGTTTTCCTCTTACTCAATCATTTGGGTTAGCTGTGGGTTAGCTGTGGGTTAGCTGTGGGTTAGCTGTGGGTTAGCTGTGGGTAAGCTGTGTGTGTGTGGTGTGTGTGCACACACGTGTGTTTGTGTGCATGTGTGTGTGCGTGTGCGTACGTGTGCGTGTGTGGTGTGTGTGTGTGTCTGCATGTGTATGTGTGTGTGTGCTTCTGTGTGTGTGTGTGTGTATGTGAGTGTGTGTGTGCATGTGATTGTGTGTGTGTGTGTGCATGTGTATGTGTGTGTGTGTGTGTGTGTGTGTGTGAGAAAGTAACACCCTTCTCACCTTCTTCTAAAAGACTCGCTATGCGCAGCGTGTAATTGCCGTTGCCCGCGATAGCAGGAAGGAGAGGGAGAGAGACTTCATGTCACACACAGTCACACACGCACACAGGCATTCACATACACACGGACTTGTAAATGGACTTTATGTGTCTCATTGTGTTTCCTGAATTACATGTTTGGTGATGTGTTTTTGTGTATTTTGGGCTGGGTTTGTAAGGTAGGTTGGCGTGGGACTGGCGCCATTAGCGTGGCTGGGTCACGGTTACATCACGGTTTCATGCTAAACATTCATAACTCATACTCAACTCCGTTAATAACATTTCCCCACGTAACACCTTTGACTGGTAGTGCGGTACCCACTATTTCATGTCTTATCTTCTCCCTAGTTGCTGTATAAAACACTGGTTAACAAACATATGAATGCTCACACTTTCTGCACCCCTGAGCCGACATCACTGCTCCTATGCGGAAGCGCGCGCCACAATAGGCCTGTATTTCTACCCGTCCTGGGACAGAGGGCGCAGGCTAACCCACTAGGGGTGTTCCGGGTTCTATGAATATTCTGTATATTCTCGATTGGGTAGTAGTAAAAATGTGGGTTTAATTTAACCTTGTATTTGGGTCAAATGTTGGTGCTATTTTAATATCGTGTTAATTTTCGAACTGTAAAACTGTATTTTTCCTGTAATTGTTACCTGTCCTCCCCCAGCCTCGTGGTATAGTCGGACGAGGCTGATTGGGTTCATTTGAGCTGATGGGTCTGGTTATTTAAAGGGTGTCTCATCTGGCATTGGTTTTGAGAGGGGGATAGATGTACTTGCTTGCTGTGAGGCTATGTACTTGCCATGAACCTTGCCATCTTTGGTGTGTATTACAGTTACCTTGACGAAGTAGTTAATGTTTGAATTTTGAGTTATTTTCTTTATTTCTAAATAGTTTTGTAAAAATAAAATCCCTCACTATTTTTTGGAAAAATCAACGGGACATTTTGGCTTCAGTTCTTCTTCCACCACATCAAAGACCAGTGCACCGGGTCGGTCCATCACAGTGTGCATGTGTGTGTGTGTGTGTGTATGTGTGTGTGTGTGTGTGTGTGTGTGTGTGTGTGTATGTGTGTGTGCATGTGTGTATTGCTTACTCTGTTTAAATCCTAAAAATGGGATCCTCTCGATGGGTGTTTCCCTCTTCCACATGTACTGGTCCAGAGCCTTTAGGAAAGCCTCCTCATCAGTCTGCTCTCCCTCTCTCCCAGTCACACACTCGTCCTCCACCTCCTTCGGTCGCTCCATCCTTTCCTCTCTCTTCTCCTCTGTGGATACTCTCCTACACATCACTCCAGTCTTCACCTTGGCCACAACAACCCTGCACTCTGTCCTCACCTACACACACAACAGGACAGGAGGGGGGAGGAGGGAGAGAGAGATGGAAAGAAAGGGGGAAACAGATTGAAATTCTGCTCATCCCACAGGGATGCTTAGCATCCCACAGCTTTACACATCCTTTACAGCTATTGTCAACTCTTCCTGTGATTGACAGGAAGATCTGTTTTTAAACGTCAGGAGACAACTGAAACGCACACTTGGACTTCAAATCTGAAAATGAAGGGCCATTGTGAGGCAGTTGGCTAAGGCCTCGGTGTCCTTGGTGGCAGAAAAGGCCCAAAAATAAAGAAAAAAAAACCTCCATTGAGAAGCGTGAAAGACAGGCAGGCTCCTGGGCCCTGACAGCCCAGAGGAGGGAGAGATGGAGCATGTATGACCCAAACAGATCCAGATCCTGGTTCTGAGAGAGACAGGCTGTTACCTTAGGCGGAGGCCTTGGTTCTGGTGGTTCTGATCCAGTTCTGGCTGTGTTCCGGGGCTGGGGGCCAGTCTGCAGGGACGGGTTTGGATTACGGTTCTGGTTCTGGCTGTCCGGACGCTGAGAGAGCTTTCTCTTTCGGGGTCGGCCCTTCAGGTTGGGAGCTACAGACGTAAGAAGGAGAGGGATTGAGAGGTTTGATAATACAGTATTTTGTGTGTGTGTGTGTGTGTGTGTGTATGTGTGTGTATGTATGTGCAACATATGCTCACTCATACACTCTTTTTCTCTTTAACACACATACACACACACACACAAACACAGCGTCTGATAGGGTCAAGAAGGAACCCTTATCTGCAGAGAAACAGGTCATGATAGTTTGCAGGGAAACGGTGCTGATGTTGTGAAACAGGAAGTGGGTGATGATGTAAGAGCTCGGGTCATTTCCAGCGTGGCCTCACACACACAAACACACATTTCATTTCATTTCATTTATTTAAACCTCGGAAAACACATCTAGGGAGAAGTCCCCTCATTTTTAATGGTGCAGAGGGTATAAGGTAGGCAATTACAATGAAAACAGAATAAAGGATTTAAAAATGTAATTGACAAATCAGTGACCTCATGCATCACATCCTCATGCCTACATTCCAAACAAGGGGCCTTTATCATAACACTATAAAGCATCAAGATTTGAGCTCTGCAGGGAATACAGAGGCAGGTTCTTCAACAGCAGACAGCTCACATACACACACGCACACACACACACACACATACACACATGCTACCTGCTTTAATGATGATAACTAAATGCCTCACACACACACACACACACACACCCATGCTCCCTGCTTTAATGATGATAAATAAATGCCTCACACACACACACACACGCACGCACACACACACACACACCCTGCCTTAGTGATGATAACTAAATGCCTCTCACACACACACACACACACAGAAACAGATGCTCCCTGCTTTAGTGATGATAACTAAATGGCTCACACACGCACACACACACACACACACACACTCCCTGCTTTAGTGATAATAACTAAATGCCTCACACACACACACACACACAGAAACACATGCTCCCTGCTTTAGTCATGATAACTAAATGGCTCACACACGCACACACACACACACACACACACTCCCTGCTTTAGTGATAATAACTAAATGCCTCACACACACACACACACACAGAAACACATGCTCCCTGCTTTAGTCATGATAACTAAATGCCTCACACACACACACACACACACACACACACACACACACACACACACTCCCTGCTTTAGTGATAATAACTAAATGCGACACACACACACACACACACACACACACACACACTCCCTGCTTTAGTGATAATAACTAAATGCGACACACACACACACACACACACACACACACACACACACTCCCTGCTTTAGTGATGATGATAACTAAATGACACCAGCAGAACATTTGCAATCCCAACCAGCCAATCGTGTTGCAGCCTTTCTGGAACATTCTAATAGAACATCTGAAAGATCATTAATAAGGATATGAGCTATGAATCAGAACAAGCACCCCTGGGCCCACCCACAGAGGAAATGAAGATTAACCTGGGAGAAAAACATTTATTAGGGGTGCACACACTAACAACGCCAAGACATCAAATATGTACACTCGGTTCACACTGGACAGTAAACCTATTTGATCTGTGTGTATGAGTGTGTGTGTGTGTGTGTGTGTGTGTATGGAGCTCTGTGTGTATGAGTTTGTGTGTGTGTGTGTGTGTGTGTGTGTGTGTATATGGAGCTCTGTGTGTCTGTCAAGTGTGTGTTCAAGCAAGCCAAGCTAGTGAGGAGAAGCATGCTCAGAGTAAGAGACTGACACCAATCCAGAATGAAGTGTTGTGGTGTGCTGTTGATATCACCGTAAGTGTGTGTGTGGTGTGCTGTCGATATCACCGTAAGTGTGTGTGTGGTGTCGATATCACCGTAAGTGTGTGTGTGGTGTGCTGTCGATATCACCGTAAGTGTGTGTGTGGTGTGCTGTTGATATCACCGTAAGTGTGTGTGTGGTGTGCTGTCGATATCACCGTAAGTGTGTGTGTGGTGTGCTGTCAATATCACCGTAAGTGTGTGTGTGGTGTCGATATCACTGTAAGTGTGTGTGTGGTGTGCTGTCGATATCACCGTAAGTGTGTGTGTGGTGTGCTGTCGATATTACCGTAAGTGTGTGTGTGGTGTGCTGTCGATATCACCGTAAGTGTGTGTGTGGTGTGTGTGGTTTAGGTGGCACTAAACAGCAGCATTAACTCCAGATTCTCCATTAACTCCAGCCCTGATTCATGGCAGTTGTATCTTTGAGGTTATATTGTGGGGGACATGTGGGGGCACTGTCTCCAGTGGTGTTTCCTCATCTTTCATCAGCTGTGTGGTTAAAAGCAGGAGAGCCACAAACACCTCCTGTTCCTCCTGACGGTCATGTGACATGGGCAGGTAGGGTTGGGGTCGGAATCCTCCTCAAATATGAACACTTTCACAACATTGCACCTCTGTGTGTGCAGTTAGAGCAAACCACTGCAGTCAGGAAACCACAGCACAGAGAGAGAGAGCACTGTTGCCTCGTTTGGTAAATACACACACACTATTGCAGTGTTTGGTAAATACACACACACACACTGTTGCCTCGTTTGGTAAATACACACACACTATTGCAGTGTTTGGTATCACTATCATATTAGATGTGTTGTTAGTGTAACTATCATATTAGATGTGTTGTTAGTGTAACTGTCATATTAGATGTGTTGTTAGTGTAACTGTCATATTAGACGTGTTGTTGGTTAGTGTAACTGTCATATTAGATGTGTTGTTAGTGTAACTGTCATATTAGACGTGTTGTTGGTTAGTGTAACTGTCATATTAGACGTGTTGTTGGTTAGTGTAACTGTCATATTAGATGTGTTGTTAGTGTAACTGTCATATTAGACGTGTTGTTAGTGTAACTGTCATATTAGATGTGTTGTTAGTGTAACTGTCATATTAGACGTGTTGTTGGTTAGTGTAACTGTCATATTAGATGTGTTGTTAGTGTAACTGTCATATTAGATGTGTTGTTAGTGTAACTGTCATATTAGACGTGTTGTTAGTGTAACTGTCATATTAGACGTGTTGTTGGTTAGTGTAACTGTCATATTAGACGTGTTGTTAGTGTAACTGTCATATTAGATGTGTTGTTAGTGTAACTGTCATATTAGACGTGTTGTTGGTTAGTGTAACTGTCATATTAGACGTGTTGTTGGTTAGTGTAACTGTCATATTAGATGTGTTGTTAGTGTAACTGTCATATTAGACGTGTTGTTAGTGTAACTGTCATATTAGATGTGTTGTTAGTGTAACTGTCATATTAGACGTGTTGTTGGTTAGTGTAACTGTCATATTAGATGTGTTGTTAGTGTAACTGTCATATTAGACGTGTTGTTGGTTAGTGTAACTGTCATATTAGATGTGTTCTTAGTGTAACTGTCATATTAGACGTGTTGTTAGTGTAACTGTCATATTAGACGTGTTGTTGGTTAGTGTAACTGTCATATTAGATGTGTTGTTAGTGTAACTGTCATATTAGATGTGTTGTTAGTGTAACTGTCATATTAGACGTGTTGTTGGTTCGTGTAACTCATATTAGACGTGTTGTTGGTTAGTGTAACTGTCATATTAGATGTGTTGTTAGTGTAACTGTCATATTAGATGTGTTGTTAGTGTAACTGTCATATTAGACGTGTTGTTAGTGTAACTGTCATATTAGATGTGTTGTTAGTGTAACTGTCATATTAGACGTGTTGTTGGTTAGTGTCACTGTCATATTAGACGTGATGTTGGTGTAACTGTCATATTAGATGTGATGTTGGTTAGTGTCACTGCTACAACCAAGAATAATTTATTCTGCACAGTAAAGAGGTCTACCGGTGACATTCTCCACACTGCACCAAACCGCCTTCACTCTACCGGATCCAATTTTACAATGAACACCGTCAGCTATTTATCAGCTTCCTCTATCGCACAAATGGGAACATAGAAAACCTTCCCAAAGGGACCTCTGTCACCATGGAAACAAGACTACCCTCCAAATAGGCCTGTTTACAGAATACAAAGCATTCATTATTAAAGAGCCTCGATCATCGCTTTATCTGAAACTGTCATCGCAGTTAAGTGATAGCGTGAGTTATTTGACATCATGGTTATAAAATTTACAACAGCCTATTTCTTATATATTAGATATTTAATAACTATAGTGCAGATAGTCTGTGTATGAAAGCGGGGCAGAACATCATTAAGCTGAAACACTGACTGGTTAAATATCTGAAGAGATAAAAAAAAGAGTTTATGGTTCTATCATAAATCAAAAGACCAATATCATAATAACGACTGTGTAGAAGCACATAACTATAGATAAAATGAAGGGACACACACACACACACACACACACACACACACACACACACACACACATAATCAAATGAATTCCTCCAGCGAGGCGGGGGCAGTTGCAGCTATGTGATGCATAAATCCGGTGAGTAATGGCATCTGAGCAGTGACTGATTACTTCATCAAAGGTCCAGGCGCACAGAACCACATGGTCCTCAAGCCATCGCTTAGCAACACAGATAGTAAACAATCTGTCCATTATTAAAGAATATTTATGTTCACAGCTTCATCTGTTCTCGAGGCTCTAAACGGAAACCCTTTGCCTGCCGCTCATCACCCTACAGGGCAGACCAGAGGAGAGGTAGAGGGAGAGAGAGGAGAAAAAAAGAGGGACAGAGAGAGAGAGGCAGATTGAGATTCACGAGAAAAAGAAAAAAGAGAAAAGAGAGGAAAGAAAGTGGACATCAAGGAAAAGAAAGAGGTTAACTATGGGTTAAAAACAAAGAAAGAGAGAGTGAGTGAGTGAGTGGTGGTGGTAGCGTAGTGGTTAAGGAACCTGGCTAGCGTGTAAGTAGCCTGAAAAGTTGTGGGTTCGAATCCCAGCTGCCACCGTTGTGCCCTTGAGCAAGGCACTTAACCCTAAGTTACTCTAGGGGAGACTGGCCCTGAACAATTGATAGTTAATGAGTTGTAAGTCGCTTTGGATAAAAGCGTCTGCTAAATGCATAAATGTAAATGAGTGAGCGAGAGAGAGAGAGGGTAACCGAATGGTCAGGTTCAATCCCTGTCCAGTTGACCATGGCCCTTGAGCAAGGCACACACACACACAATACAGGCAACTATTCACATCTTCAGCTAAACACACACACACACGTACAATACAGGCAACCATTCACATCTTCAGCTAAACACACACACACATGCAATACAGGAAACTATTTACACAATCAACTGCTGTTTTCATATTTGGTACTGTTCAGCCACCTGGTTTTGACAGCACACACACACACACCACACACACACAAGAGAGACACTCTCTCTCTCTCTTCTCTCTGTCTCTCTCTCTCTCTTTGTCTCTCTCTCTCTCTCTCTCTCTCTCTGTCTCTCTCTCTCTCTCTGTCTCTTTCTCTCTCTCTCTTCTCTCTGTCTCTCTCTCTCTCTCTCTCTCTCTCTCTCTGTCTCTCTCTCTCCTTATCATTTATCATTTTTATCATTTAATGTGGTTTTATCATTTGATAATTATCAATCTTCCTACTAAAACACTAAAGCACTGAAGCAGTAAATCACATCCCCACACATACACACACACACACACACACACACACACACACACGCACACACACACACAGAGCACACTGCCAAAACCCTGCTGTTCAACCACTTTCCCCTCAGAGACCTGAGCCACAAAAACTGACCTCAGATCTGCTGATGAAGATATCACTTGGAACACAATCCATTTTCTTCAGGTTTTGAGCACACGCTATAAGCATACTGTATACTGCATACTGCATACTTTATGCTATGTGTGGATGCTGGAAATGTTACTTCCTCTGGGTACCCACGTAAAACATATGGCTAAGGGAGCTGAAGCTGTGCGGGCCTCCTTTTCTTTGTTTGGATGTTTTGTTTTAGATTTTACACATTTTCCCAGGTCAGGAGTTTACCCTTGCACTGATTCCACCCATGTTTTGCCTCCAATTTGGGTCTGATTCTGGCTCTGATCTGCCTCTGATTAGGCTCTTATCTGGCTCATATTTGGGTCTGATCTTGCACAGAATCTGACCCGGACCCATTTCCCAGGCAGTAATCTGATGCTCGTCCAGATTTAGCAGCAACCTGGTCTGCCGCTGACCTCTAAATCCCTAAACTGGCCCTGAGCTGGGCCAAACTGGGAATAATTTGATCCTGAACTGGGTCTGATCTGGTCATAAACTGAAAATGATTTGGACCTAAACTGGGAATGATCTTCTCATGAACTAATGATTTGGCCCTACACTGGTTCTAATCTGTCCTTAAAATGGGAACAATTTAGCCCTAAAATGGTCACGATCTAGCTATCTATCTATCTATCTATCTATCTATCTATCTATCTATATGTCTATCTATCTGAGTCCCTTAGTGTTGTGTCAACTGCCTATCTATCTATCTATCTATCTATCTATCTATTTATCTATCTGTCTGTCTGTCTGTTCGTCTATCTTCT
>PYXC01001219.1:532500-537500 GCA_015244755.2 Tenualosa ilisha
TGTCCATTCAGAGATCCTTTCAGAATTCATTATACGTCTGGCCAGCGTTCAGCAGCACTAACAGACCGGTTCCAACTTATAACTTACATGCTTTTGTTGTGAATATAACAAAAATAACTCTAGCTCTCTCTCTCTCTCTCTAGCTCTCTCTCTCTGCTTCCTTCCTCCATCTCTCTCTCTCTCTCTCTAGCTCTCTCTCTCTGCTTCCTTCCTCCATCTCTCTCTCTCTCTAGCTCTCTCTCTCTGCTTCCTTCCTCCATCTCTCTCTCTCTCTCTCTAGCTCTCTCTCTCTGCTTCCTTCCTCCATCTCTCTCTCTCTCTCTAGCTCTCTCTCTCTGCTTTCTTCCTCCATCTCTCTCTCTCTCTCTAGCTCTCTTTCTCTGCTTTCTTCCTCCATCTCTCTCTCTCTCTCTAGCTCTCTTTCTCTGCTTCCTTCCTCCATCTCTCTCTCTCTCTCTCTCTCTGGCTCTGTAGAACATCTGCCAAAAGTCCATTACTCCTAGCAACA
The DNA here is from genome assembly GCA_015244755.2 of Tenualosa ilisha. Lineage (NCBI taxonomy): Eukaryota > Metazoa > Chordata > Actinopteri > Clupeiformes > Clupeidae > Tenualosa > Tenualosa ilisha. Next base: position 533,009 of record PYXC01001219.1, read on the forward strand.
GTGTAATATGTATGTGCTATTTTTCCTTTGGCAATCTCAGAATGAAAATGTTAAGAGAGAAAAGTCTTGTGTGTTTAAATATGTGGTCAGTATTGGACACACTGCATAACCACGCAGACGTGTACACACACACTCCCACACACAAATCATTCTCTCTCACACACACGGACACACATAATACACACAGACTTACACACTAATCATTCTCTGTTGTGAAACAGCTCATTGACACTGTAAGACATGATGACACTGTTGTGTTGACAGAAGCATAAACACAGAGTCTCTGGGTGACTTGTATCTCTAAGTTAGAGAGGGAGACCAAAGCTCTGTGCCCAGAGGACACACTGTCCACACTGTCCTCTTTATCCAATCAGCTCACTCTGCTGAGCGTCACTCTGAGATGGCTGGGAATCATTGTGGTCTTTTTGTCTCGTTCCATTTTACATAAAAATGTTTGCATCTATGAAGAAGTAGATGTAGTATTGCATATATGACTTCCTTCCATACATACTTACTTACTCAGTTGCTTTTGGCTTTGAGCTCAGATGTGGAGCACTGACCACAAACCATCTGCCTCCAGAAGTAGGTTATTCTAATGGGGTTACAGCAGAATTTAGGCTACAGATGACTAAATGGATTTTTTTAAACTACAGCCTACATTTTGTAAAACACATCTGTAGACAAGTGTCCTCTATAAAATTCTCTAAACCAGAAATATCAAGGGTTATGTCTCCATCATTTTGACTTCACAGTTGTTTTCGGGCAAATTGAGCCATTCATCAGTGTGTGTGTGTGTGTGTGTGTGTGTTTTCCCACTGAGCTCACCAAAGTGCTCGCAGACGCTCTCATTGTGTCCAAGTGTGGGGTGCTGGAACGTCTCGCGGCAGTACAGGATCCGCTCATCGCCATGTAGAGGGACGATGCCACCCAGCGCACGTACAATGCGCTCGGTCACCACGGCGACCTCGCTGCCACCCCGCAGTCTAGCAAGAACGCATCGGTAGCGGCAGTACTGAGGGTAGCTCAGCACCCTCACCTTCATCCTCTCTTCCTCATCCTCACCTACAAAGGAACCAGAGGAAGCATGGCAGTTAGCTTCTCAGGACAGCCAACACAGCTCACTAGGCATTTATAAGTCAACACAGCTCAGTTAACACTGCTCAGTTAACACTGCTTAGTCAGCACAGCTCAGTTAACATGGTTTAGTTAACATGGTTCAGTTAACACAGCTCAGTTAACACAGCTCATTGAGGCTTTATAACAGTTAACACAGTCAACACGGTTCAGTTCACATGGTTCAGTTAACACTGCTCACTAGGGATTTATAACAGTCAACACAGCTCAGTTAACACAGCTCAGTCAATACATTTCAGTTAACACATCTAAGTTAACCTGTTCAGTTAACATGGTTCACTTAACACAGCTCACCAGGGCTTTATAACAGTCAACACAGGTCAGTTAACACAGTTCAGTTAACACTGCTCGCTTAACACAGCTCTTGGGTGTTTTATAACAGTTAACATAGCTCACCAGGGCTTACAACAGTCAACACAGCTCAGTCGACCCACGTTAACATTGCTCAGTTAACACAGTTCACCACAGCTTATCAGGGTTTTATAACAGTCAACACAGCTCACCATGGCTTTATAAGAAAGCCATACAGGTTGCATGAGCCAGGCTTGGTGTCATGGGGGGCAGGGGGGGGCATCATTCGCGTGTCAATGTCAGCAGAAGCCAAATCAACAGTAAGATCAACACGTACCTGGGCTCAGTCTGCGTCAGTCTGCATCTGAATGAAAGCAAAAGTACACAGACCGATAGTCCTACTAATGGCAATGGATGAAATTTTAATCTCTCTATCAAAATCTGATTTCTTTGAAATTCTTCGTAAAAATGCACAATAGTAACAACTACAATCAAAGTGGTCTCATATTGTGCCTTCAAGATATCCAGGGCTTGCATGACTCTGGTGGGGGGCTCTTATGATGACTGAAAGCTTGCATGACTCTGGTGGGGGGCTCTTATGATGACTGAAAGCTTGCATGACTCTGGTGGGGGGCTCTTATGATGACTGAAAGCTTGTCAGGGTCTTCTGATGGCAGCTGGCACTGCTGGCCTACTGTTGTGCTGTTTGGTTTGTGTTCCTCTGAGCCACTGGCCAAACTTAGTTGATTTTACTGTATTTCCTGCACAGATATCACAGACGTGTTGCTCATATCAATACTGCTAGTGTCTAGTAGTTCATCATCAATAGTGCCTCCCACAGCCAAATGCCAACCCAGAAGATCCGCTCTGACGTCGACCCTGGCATGAGCACAGAGGCACAACCTGAGAACATGACAGGCCTATTCCCAGGCACTCTATACTGGCAGCATAGGAGGGTTAAAACACAGGAACCTGCCCTGAAACAAAGAGCCAGTCATTCACTATATAGTCCAGATATTATGCGAAAGTTTAACACCTAAGACAAGACATCCCATGGTTCATTACATGACTGGCCATGTCCACTATGCATTGGAAAACTGTGGACTTTACAGGGTGGAACCATTACATGATTATAACTTGAAAGAGCTGCTCTAGCCAAATGGCAAACAGGTGACAGGCTGTTTATCAGAAATGGTCGAAGCAGTTCTATGTAGTACAGTTTCAAAGAAATGTTACAAGCTGATACACATCAATCTTCAGACCAGCACAGTCCATGAGAATGTTGAGCCAAGTTCCACTCAGTCTCCCAGGAGAGTCCAACAAATTCCACTCCAATTCTCCTGCCATTCTTAATGAATGGCACTCCAGAACGGAATCTAAATTAGCTGCACATTCCATTCCAAAGCGCTGGCAAAGTGCTCCTTAAATATCTGCTGACAGCTAAGCAAAAAAACTCTCCTTTAAAGTTCACCCCTGGGGACGCACACACAGTTAGGAAACGACTGACAAACAACACAACTATTTTCAGCTGTTTTGATAAGCTCTGCTTATCAAGGAAGGACATTACACACAGGGATGACAGGCTAACTCAATCAACTGATGAAAATGCTCAGGACCTTACAGACAAGGATGACAGGCTAACTCAATCAACTGATGAAAATGCTCAGGACCTTACAGACAAGGATGACAGGCTAACTCAATCAACTGATGAAAATGTTTAGTAGCACTGTTCAGAGGCTATGGGAATGCACCACACAGTTAACCTCATTCCCACAAATGTTAGCATCAGACTAAGCACAGAATAGCTGCATTCACATGTCCCCTTTAAGTGCTAAATGCTGGCATGACTCTGTTTCATTGTTTTAAGGGTTCAGGGTTCAGGGTTTAGGATGGGAGGCACTGGGACTCAGCCCCTGGGTCTAGAGCCATATCTACACTGCACCTGGGCTCATCAGCACACACACACACACACACACACACACAACCCAGCTCTCATCCATGTCCAAACAACCACACAATGATATGGAAAATAGTGGCGTACTGCTGGAAAAGAGCCTTATAATACAGCAGGACAAAAAGCCCCTTGGCATGGAGGAACAGCAATCTCATTTCTATCAACAACAGATAAGAAAATGATCAACCTTTCCAACCAACAGTGCCTTTAATAGAAAAATATTTCAACTCTGTATTGCATTGTGAAGGAAGAAAGAGAGAGAGAGAGAGAGAGAGGAGGGAGGGGGAGAGGGACAGAGAGAGAGAGAGAAAGAGAGAGAGACAGAGAGAGAGAGAGAGGAGGGAGGGGGAGAGGGAGAGAGAGAGAGAAAGAGAGCGAGAGGAGGGAGGGGGAGAGATGTGAATTGTTAAAATGATAAACACTGCTTACATTCTTCTGCATCGGCCACTGTCATCAATCCCAGTTTAAATTGCCTTTCAGAGAGCTTCTATGAGCATCTCCCCATACTGATGGACTAATGCTCTGATCCAGGCCATTCAACAGAGAGCAGCATAGACTCCATAGGACACAGTCACTAGCAGTTTGGACTGTGGCACACACACACACACATCTGTCAGAAAGGAACACACTGTTCTACTGCAAATTCTACATATTTACCTTGCATCATACAGCTGGTTCAACATTACCTACAAATAAAATAGAATCTGGACAATATTTACAAAACAAACTTGCTGACTTACTCACACACACACACACGATGCAGCTCAGAATGAGGTCTCAGATCGAAGAGATCTTCAGGTGTGTTTGTAAGTGCACTAGCCTAAAACGCACACACACACACACACACACACATATGGTATAGCCAAGGTCATCCTGCATGGTCCAGTCCCAGGCCCGATCCCACCACCTCACAGCAGCATGGGGCTGTGAGCAGATAGCCAGATAAAAGGAAAGCCCAGACTGCCAGTTTGACTAGCATGTCTCTTAAGGTTTACCACGTGTGTGTGTGCATGTGTGTGTGTGTGTTTGTGATATATCCTCCAGTGCCCTGTCTCCTTTAGCACAGCCTGATTAGATGAACACACTCAGCTAAACAGTAAATATTGACAGGGG
>PYXC01001219.1:547500-560000 GCA_015244755.2 Tenualosa ilisha
CTCCCCTTCCCTCTCCTCTTCTCTCTTCTCCTTGTCAGACAGTGTGACCCTGATCTACAATGTGATCTATCTGATCTATTGTGCATTTTATTGATTTATTGCTACTCCTATTGAGCCTTTTGATTATTGCTCCCTTTTGTAAGCACTTTGGACAACCACATGTTGTTTAAAACTGTGCAAAATAAATAAACTATAACTATGCTTATGATCTCTCTGGCCTAAATTCCAGCCTATCACTGATGCATGGCATTCAGTTAGCTATAATATGAGCTACAGGCATAATTCCTATCCTGGAGTGTTTCTGTGTGCAGCTCACAGTGTAAGGAAAGACAGACAATTTGTATAGAAAGTGGGTCATCAAATAAAGCATGTCTAAGCAATTAGCTGAACAAAGCAAGCAACAAAGCAGCAGACCTTGCTGTGTTGACATTATTAGGAGGAAAAAAACAGATTCCCAGCAACCTATGCACAAATAGAAGAGAGAGAAAAAAATGACTGCAAAAGTGATTCACTCAGCAGTGGCCATTTTTCACTGAAATTCAAAGCTTGTGTCTCTGTCAGTGGCTAATTAGTTTATACCCATTCTTGCCAAGCCAGGACAGGCAGAATAAATACTAATCACTGAACACACTAAATAAAATAACCTGCACTTGTGTCAGGAGAAATCAGTCTCTTAAGACCAATCTGTCAACTGTGCATACATACACATACTGGTTACCACACTACACACTTTATTCAAGTACATTAGCTCTTGTTCATAGCCTCATCTGAGGGTAATGTTTATTCGTTAGCCATGTAGTAGGCCTATCCAGAGTTCAATCATTAATCATAATAGGAAAACTACCAGCTGCATCAGTTTAGCCTTCCCTGTAAATTCCACTACTCCGTGGTTTCATTTTGTGTACACTGTTTTCAGGAGCTCTAGGCTATTAAAAATAAGCCTGTGAACCAGCACACTTTACAGTCATTCTAAGGACGAGCCTGCCTATTCACAACTCACAGCACCATTGTACTTCAGGCTATTTGTGGCATTCGAATGCCTTCTTGCTTCTCAAAGCTGGAAAGCACTGCTGGTATTCTGGAATAATTCACTTCCTTCCTATCAACTGTTTTGGATGCCACTTGAATTATGATCCGTTACAGTGATGCTGCCCATTCACTTGGCGGATAAAGGCCCGTTTCCTTCACTCAGGCCACATTACAGCACGCCAAACACTGAGTAAATATGGAGCTGTAGCCAGGAGAGAGGGGAGGGGAGGGGGCGGTACCGTTTAACTTTTTGAAAGACATAGTTTGCATTGCTGACCAGCGATGCATAAACTCGGTCAATACCATGTAAATTATGACGAGATCGGGCTTGAAAAATATCCTTGCGTAAGCGGTTATTGTATCTGTTTACGCAGATCTTTTCCAAACGATTTCCTTGCCATCTGTCCTTGCTGAGCGTGCAAGACTCGCATTAAGAGCCAAAATATTTGTCCCATCTCCGTTGCCATGAAAATTCAATCTTTATCCATCGGAATCTGTGCTGATGCACACATACAGATGAGGACAGAGGTTCTATGTCACATGAACGCAGGGTGGGTCATGACGTTATACATCTGTTTAACACTATTAACTTACACGCCTAGGAAATCCTCCTCTTGAAAATACAGTAACATAAACAACATGCCCTCTGTAGTCGTCCATTGCCATAGTCTAGCCTTTAAAAGAGTGCACCTGAGGAAATAAGCACCTCTGTCAGCTCGCAGTCATGCTGCTATCTCTGTTTGGAATCTCACAGCTCACTGACAGTCACCCTATTATTTCCGTCCCATGGGTGAACCGCTCGAGGCAGACATCGTCAAACCTCGACAATCCGAATGCAGGCACGCGCGCAGAGCAACGCGCATACACGGACGGCACTGACAGAGAAATGCTGGCGTACTGGGAAGAACAAAAGTGTATTTCATGCATTAGACAGCAGTAAGACATCAAATATAGTGCGGCACGGTTGATTCATGAAACAGCCGCTATTTTGTCGCAGTCACCTTTAGGCTTACCTCCCCGACAAATATAAGTTATCAACACGGTGGCAGATGCCATAGCAAAATAAGACTAGCCAAGTGCTGTGGATTTAAAATGATAAGATTGCGGTCACCTCTCCGTGATTGACTGTCCGGCCCGCCGGTGTATCCTCAGGCAAGAAATAAAGTTTGGAGCTGGACAAGAGTTGCTTGGTGGTCCGCTCTTCCCACAGTAACTGAAGCTCTGCTATGCAAATCGGGTCCTCCGGTGTGCATCTGACAAGGAAGAAGTCACCCAGGGACAAGATCCGCGCTTTCCCGTCCCGATGAAATTTAAAAGCCTTGTAGAAAATGTACGGTCCATGCAAGCCACAAGATGAGCCTACCCACTGATAAATGAGGAACAAATCGAATCAAAATCAGTTATCAAACACAAAATATAACGTCAGCAACTATATAGACTACTTTAATTTAAGGGTATTTCTTAAGACTAAGGGTGAAAAAATGTTGTCAATAGACGGTGATTTGTGATTGCACCTTGGCTATATTATGAACGACATAAAGTATTTTTGCCAAAAGTAGAAATGTACAATATTAGTCATTTATATTATACAGTCTAATTTCTTTAGACAGATTTAGACAGTCACTTGGATTCACGCCGTATTGTGTAATTGATCCTGTCCTAAACCAGGAATTAAAAGTAATCTTTACTGTGTGACATTACCTTCAGTGAGTCGGTCTCCATCTCGACGCTCTGAATTGATTAAACTCAACATTCTCTCCAAAGTTGTTGGCTTGAATGGATTTCCGAAGGTCCTGCAAGCACAAAATATTTCCTTGTTAAATGTTGTACAGTTTCTCTGCTGACTCGAAGCGTTGAGCGGTTATGTAATTGCTCTGCCATAATTTCAGCACTCAAGGAATGCGCCGAGGTTGCTGTATGCGTATTACAGGCAACACTTTTAGGCTATTATTAATCCAAATTTCTTTTGTGCTTTATCTAGCACTGATGCGCTCGAAATACAAAATGCTCACTGTCGCTGTTGAAATACATGGATCTCGGGGTAGAATGCTGCATGTTGGTTGTGCGTGTTTTAATACAGTATATATCCCTTCCAGGACCTGTGTAAAGGTTGTCTTCATGTTGACTGGAGCGAACATTTCCTGCTGCGATTGGGGAAGCGTAGATTATGTTCGCATATTTCCAGCCAACTATGAAGCAGAATTTAGCATATGCTTTTAAGAAATGATCATTTCAGTACGTCATAGAGAAACAAACATGGCTTTCTGTTCAGCGATTCGGCGAAGGTTGGTTGGCTGTTATGTGGCTTTAAGAGGCGTCATGTTTTAAAATAAAGCAGAACTGAAAATATTTTGGCAAAATGTTTTGGGTGTTTTTGCATCTCAATCGATTTGCAATTTTCAAGTGAAGATCAGACATGGGTAGTTTTGCTTTGAATGTGAAGGCCGTTGACAGACTGGCTTATAGGTAACATTAGTTTAATGTCGGCTGGATAATCTACATGGAGTATGCGCACAAATAATGCACGACTTGCAGGGGAAATTGCATTTCAAAGTGAGTTACGTCAATGCAAACAATGTCGGTGTTGGTTTGCCCTTTTCTATCTGTTCAAAGCAGCTCCTAATCCGTCTGCGGTTCTTTTACTCGCCGGTTGTGGGTCATTTATAGGGACGAGAGGCGGGGTAGTGGGGGTGGTTGCGGTTTATAGATAACTGAAATAGCTTTTATAATGGCACACGCGCAATGTACGGTAGTGTATGCGGTCCAAGAATCTGAGATAGACTGTAAAGCCAGAGGCTGTGAATTCTGAAGGTATTAGACCTCCAGGAGCCACTGATATTGATCAGAGGCAAACGTAAGATTATTTCTGTAGCTGGATATAGGGGACATTCACGTACCTGCAAGAGGATAGGTGCTGGACGTGTTACACATTTATATTGCTCATCAGTGTGTGTCACAAAAATACCCTCCACACACCCACACTCCACACACAAGAACACATACTGAAACACAAAAATAAATTGTTTATAAACATGTAGCCTGCTTATAGCTACCCGAATGAATACATCCTCAGTATCTTCATCACACAGCAAATTGATTGTGAGCTGCTGTGAATAGCTCAGGGAATGGTCTCTGTGTTCCTCCTCCTCCTCTGTGTTCACTATTTATAGAATTCATTTAAAATATTAACTCTGTCATAATGTCAAAGAACACCTTCACTCAAAAAATTGTGTGTGTGTTTGGGGGGGGGTTATTGTGTGTCTGCATATTGCATATGAATCTTGTCTTCCATGCGATACAGCGCAGACTGTATCTGCAGGATCTAAGGTCATAACAGCGCCGCCTGTGGATGAGACAGGAGCTGATACACTTTATATTCATCACATGCATGAGTGTGTGTGTCCCACGCAGCATCGCTGGAGAGGAGCGAATTTGCTCTCAGTTCATACAAGTCTGGAGCCGACCCCCAGCAGCCTATGGCATTGCACCTCTTGTGCAGGACAGCCTATCACATTGCGCTTCTTGTGCAGGACAGCCTATCACATTGCTCTTTCCCTGCAGGACAGCCTGTCACATTGGGCTTTCCCTGCAGGACAGCCAATCACATTGCTCTTTCCCTGCAGGACAGCCTATCACATTGCTCTTTCCCTGCAGGACAGCCAGTCACATTGCTCTTTCCCTGCAGGACAGCCAATCACATTGCTCTTTCCCTGCAGGACAGCCTGTCACATTGCTCTTTCCCTGCAGGACAGCCAATCACATTGCTCTTTCCCTGTAGGACAGCCTATCACATTACTCTTTCCCTGCAGAACTGCTAATCATTTTCAGAATGGCTTTTGCAGACAAAGCATAAGCTTTAGAGCAGACATTATCTATACAACCCCCACCACACTTGAGATACCCCACAGAGTCCACAACACCTGAAATACCTATACAACCCCCACCACACCTGAGGTACCCCACAGACTCCACAACACCTGAAATACCTATACAACCCCCACCACACTTGAGATACCTCACAGACTCCACAACGCCTGAAATACCTATACAACCCCCACCACACCTGAGATATCCCACAGAGTCCACAACACCTGAAATACCTATACAACCCCCACCACACCTGAGGTACCCCACAGACTCCACAACACCTGAAATACCTATACAACTCCCCACCACACCTGAGTACCCCACAGACTCCACAACACCTGAAATACCTATACAACTCCCACCACACCTGAGGTACCCCACAGACTCCACAACACCTGAAATACCTATACAACCCCCACCACACCTGAGATACCCCACAGACTCCACAACACCTGAAATACCTATACAACCCCCACCACACTGAGATACCCACAACTCCACAACACCTGAATACCTACAGCCCCCACCACACTTTAGATAGCCTACATAGATTCCCTACATCTGGCTACAGTGGAGTTTATTATACTATTATACCATTTGAGTTTTAAGTTCCCCAGCCTGGACAAGACTTCAGGTGGGGGCCTGCAACCACACAGCAACCTCAGACAGGGAGGTTAGCACCCTAGCCAGTCGAAAAGCCCAGGCTCTTTAAGAGGCTCTTGAGGTGTAGGGAGGGAGATTTACCTAACGTTCTACATGCACGGCTTGGCTAGCTGGTATCCGATTATTTGCTGGTGTGTGTGTGTGTGTGTGTGAAGGTGTGAAGGTTCATGTCTCCTGACTCCCCGATCTATCCATGTTACACCACATCACTCTAACTTGGGTAATAAACTAGTCTGTATTTCATTCATTCAGGATAATCAATCATCTCCTTCAATCCAAAAGTGTTGTTTACCAACAAACCGTCCTCCAGTCACAATGTGCTTACAAAACACTGTCCTCCAATCAGAGAGCATTCCCATAGAGAATAGGATAGAATAGAATAGAATGTGGTTCATAATTAAGAAATGTGCAGCACAAGACATTTTATTGACAAAATCACATCAACAACAAGCTTGATCAGTAAAATATTGTGAGTCTCTCTCTGTGTGTGTTTGTGTGGGTGTGCGTATGTGTGTATATGTGTGTGAGTGTATGTGTGAGTGTATGTGTGAGTGAGTGTGAGTGTGTGTGTGTGTGTGTGTGTGAGTGTGGATATGTGTGTGTGTGCTCATATTATTGAGTGAGTGATAGCTCCCCATATCTAATTTTACTTTTGCTTCTTAAAGGACAATAAATGACGCTGGAATCTAGTTGGCTATACCTAGTAGTCCAATAACCCAATTCCCCTTGACCAACAGAAACCAAACAGTTATAGAGTCACAGAATCTAGAAATCTAGACGTACCCTAGCGGTAGCAAATAGTTTTGCTTAACCGGTATGTCTAGCTACGCACCATAGGGCCTCAGTATGTCTTCTACCAAGGCTTCATCGAACCAATCACAATGCCAATCCACAATGATCTTTGTAGAGAGTCATTGGGCGGGCTTAACATGATGACAAAAGGGCTGCAATGGCACAAAAAACAGCTAAGATGGCTGTGATTGGTTGTATCAATGTCCTATTGTGTGCAGAGGCAGTTTGAAAGACAACCAGTAATTTTGCCCCAAGAATTGAGCCTGGTCTATCGGCCATGGCCAGACTGTACATTCTGTGTTATAGTCTGGCTTGTCAAGCTAATAGAGTCTCTCATCTTGCCTTTAAAGGAGAAGCTAAGCAAGGCTAACATGGTGTCAGCAACCCAGCGCCTGGTGCTAATTAAGAGGTAGCTAACGTGTCAGCAGCCCAGTGTCTGATGCTAATTCATCTGGGATGGGAGAGACAGGGAAACACATGGGAAGGTTCTGTGATGTGGACAGATCACAGAAACACACTGAGCACATGTGTGTGTGTGTGTGTGTGTGTGTGTGTGTGTGTGTGTAAACAGTAAATCCACCTCCCATAAGTAGGCTATCTCTCATCACTGTGATGCTTGTCCAGAAGGTGAGGATAGGAGTCATTTCCTTGCAGGGGCTCAGTGGTGCCCCCACTGGAGGTGAGTGGTAATAGCACCTTTTGGAGTGCTCCAAGTTAGTGTCTTTGTCTGCATCCCAATGTCCTACCTCTGCCCTGAACCTTCAAAGACTAAACTGGCATATATCATCTTCATGATTGGTTAAATGTTCAGGGCTAGGGCTCAGGGGTGACACTGGGATGTAGACTATGAAACAATAAAGCAGCACTGGATTGAGGATGGTGGGTATTGGAAAATGAGAGTAATAGTCACCCACTACCTTATTATGATATTTTTATATGAAATTTGAACAAACTGAAACATAAAAAATAATGTGTTCGGTGGTTTTCAAACCAGGACAACTTCCATGTTTATATATTGGTTCTACTTACAGTAACTGTGTGTGTGTGTGTGTGTGTGTGTGTGTGTGTGTGTGTGTGTGTGTGTGTATGTGTGCTTAGCCTCTGTATTTGTGAACACACCATTCAGATGAACCTAATCAAAGGGTTTGGGCTTCAGAAATGTAATTGAAGTGTTTTAGTAAACATCTGGCCACCTCTGCCATTTTTATCTGTTACAAAGTCTAGTTCTCTTTTCCTGCAAACTGGTGCAGTTTTTCAGTGGAACTGCTCCTCTGAGTTCCTCTGAGGTGAACGTAAGCATCTGTGGGGGTTATTTGGGGGAAGCATTTAGTCCAACTGGCTCTGTTGGTCTTGTTCCACCCCAGTGATTTCCTCAGAAGCAACTGAGCAGACTGTGGTCTTATTGCATGACCACCAGGAGATGCTTTCCCACAATGCACAGCACAAATATGTAAATCATTTGTAAATACACTTTTTCTCCCAGTTCTCCCCCCTCTCCTTTCTCATTTCTTCACTGTGCTTCACTTCAACAGAATTCATCTGACAGCTGGAAAATGCCCTGATCTGGAAACACAGTTGTGTTGGCATGTACAGTAATGTGTGTGTGTGTGTGTGTGTGTGTGTGTGTGTGTGTGTGTGTGTGTGTGTGTGTGTATGTGGGAGTTGTGCTTTTCATCACACACAGTATACCCACTCCAGTCCAGACCAGAGTATCCTACAGTGACTGAGAGAGAGAAAGATAGAGAGAGAGACAGATAGAGAGAGAGTGTAGTGTTGCCCTGATGTTGTGTCTTTTTTCACCCACAACCCACTCTAGAGAGAATAGCCCACAGAATGTGTGTGTATGTGTGTGTGAATACCCACTCCAGTCCAGAGAGAATAGCCCACAGAATGTGTGTGTGTATGTGTATGTTAGTACCTACTCCAGTCCAGAGAGAATAGTCCACAGAATGTGTGTGTGTGTGTGTGTTAGTACCCACTCCAGTCCAGACAGAATACCGAAAGTAGATGATGTTTGAAAGTTGATGACATCACAGGAATAACTCCAAGAAGTCCCCATGTTGTCTTTTTGCAACATTTTGCAACAGGTAACCGAGTGCTGCCATCTCCTGGCCACACATTGAACTGCCCCAATAATCCATGGCTCCACAGAAACAATCATTACACTATACTCTAATGTACTCTAATGTACTCTAATGCATTCTAATGTACTCTAATGCACTGTAATGTACTCTAATGCACTCTAATGTACTCTAATGTGCTGCAATGTACTCTAATGTACTGTAATGCGCTGTAATGTACTCTAATGTACTCTAATATACTGTAATGCACTGTAATGTACTCTAATGTACTCTAATGTGCTGTAATGCACTGTAATGTACTCGAATGTACTCTAATGTACTGTAATGCGCTGTAATGTACTCTAATGCACTCTAATGTACTCTAATGTACTCTAATGCACTCTAATGTACTCTAATGCACTGTAATGTACTCTAATGCACTCTAATGTACTCTAATGCACTGTAATGTACTCTAATGTACTCTAATGCACTCCAATGTACTCTAATGCACTGTAATGTACTCTAATGTACTCTAATGCACTCTAATGTACTCTAATGCACTGTAATGTACTCTAATGCACTCTAATGTACCGTAATGTAGCCTATCATGTGCTTTCACTCAGTGTGTAGGATGTAAGGTAAGATACTAGGAGAACTAGGAGAATTAGGTAACCAAGAGAATACAAGGAGAACCCTACAATCTGATAGGATAAGATCTATCTATCTATCTAGCTATCTATCTACAAGGAGAACACTACAATCTGATAGGACGGGTGTTTGCACTATGTGTCTGACTAAACATCAGACCTTTTTGTCCTTGTTTGTGGTTTTGATTATGATTCTCTCAGAAAACTGTGTACATGAAATAGTTTATACATTTAAAATGGCTGTAAATACTGTAGTACACATAATTTAATTATTAATTATTATTTGTGTTAAAATAATAATTGTGGCATGTTAGCGTAGCCAATTTAATGCATGTTAGGTTGGCATTGAACATCAAAAATAGTTTGGACTTTTAGACAATCTCTTTGATGATTGGAGTTTTTACAAATCATCTGACCTCATAATTGCTTACATATACACATATTAGGACATGAGGACAGTGTGTGCATGTGTGTGTGTGTGTTTGTGCGCATGTGTGTGTGAGTGTGTGTGATTAACATTTGTCACACATCCTCTGGTGTAACACTGAGCTCCTCCCACCACTCACCTGCGCACAGCCTCACACACCTGCACAATGTGTGTGTGTGTGTGTGTGCGTGTGCGTGTGTGTGTGTGTGTGTGTTGCTGGTTTAATACATACATACTCATTGTAGAGTGGGCTAAAGGGAAATGTAGGGTTTCTGTAAAAGAATTTCAAGAACTTTGTGCCCATTTCTGTCTCTCTCTCTCTCTCTCTCTCTCTCACACACACACACACACACACACACACAAACACTGAATGCTTATTCATTCCTGTCACAAAAAAATTATGTGTTTGACCATCCCCTCTGACAAAGAACAGAGAGTCAGTTTTGTTTCCTGAGAGGATAAAAATAAACAGACGTATCTTCAAGAGACTTCAAGGAAGTTGGTTTGCCTGTCTGCCTGTCTGTCTGTCTGTCTGTCTGTCTGTCTGTGGTGTTCAGTAATCTGCTATCTGGGTGCAAGGTAAGAGTTAGACTCAGGCTGGAACAAAAGCAGGAAAATGTTGATCTGATAACCAAGATTACGGCCCCTCCCTTAAACTCTGTTCATGTTTCCGCAGTTTCAGAGTGTATTTACACATGAATGCAGAGCTGAAATATGGCATACTGTAGCCTTCCTTTCCCAAAGTGATGAAATCACCATCTGCATGTCAGTGCTACTGCTCTATTCAAGTTACCACCCATTCATGTCTGGACCTCACTGCCACTGGATGCTATTTGACTGAGGACATTCTGAGCCATTTCATACCCTATAGTCCAAGCAGGGTAATAGGATATAGAGGAACTTTGCCGTGTTGCACCCTGCCAAGGGTTTGCACAGGCAGGGTGATCAGAGAGTGGTTACATCATCTCAAATGATGCGGAAACAATCAGCAGTCTACTCCATGTTTGTGTGGCACATGAAACTAGTACAGCTTTTCAATGCACTGGTAATCAGAGAGTAATTTATGAGCAGGAATGTTTGGGGGGGGGGGCATCACTGGGACAATGAGTCTCCCACAACCACAGACACAAATCCATTATTTATTAGGGGGGTGGATGGGTATTAGACTAGTGGACAATGGCCAGTGGACAATGAGCCATTTGGAAAATCCTCACATAAATATTGAAATTGAAATGATTATGGATGATCATTGGAGCATATATCGAACACAGTTTTATTTATATTTAATTATATTTGACCATAGGACCAAACAGAACATGTCAGAGAAGTAGCTCACCCCTGCCTTTAGTGCTCTGTGTGTGTGTGTGTGTGTGTGTGTGTGTGTGTGTGTGTGTGTGTGTGTGTGCATGTGTGAGACTGGACTGGCTGCCCTTACTTGTTTGTGGCCAGAGACCCACAGGCATCATCAGAACATCAGGGTCATACACTGCTGCTAAAGAGTGGGTCATACACTGCTGCTAAAGAGTGGGTGGCTAGTGGATTGTGAGTGAGGACATGCACAGCATTAACTGAATGTTAGCAAATAAGTTATTTGTATGTGTAACGGTAGCCAGCTGGTAGCTGCGCAACAAGTATATAACTGGGTGGCAGTGGGGTTTTGTTGTATTGGACTGTTTCTTTTGGGGTTTTGTTGTATTGGACTGTTTCTTTTGGTGGCAGTGGGGTTTAGTTGTATTGGACTGTTTCTTTTGGGGTTTAGTTGTATTGGACTGTTTCTTTTGGTGGCAGTGGGGTTTAGTTGTATTGGACTGTTTCTTTTGGGGTTTAGTTGTATTGGACTGTTTCTTTTGGTGGCAGTGAGGTTTAGTTGTATTGGACTGTTTCTTTTGGGGTTTTGTTGTATTGGACTGTTTCTTTTGGGGTTTAGTTGTATTGGACTGTTGCTTTTGGGGTTTAGTTGTATTGGACTGTTTCTTTTTTTGGTCTTTTTTCATCCCCTAATTTTTTGTACCGATAGCGGTGTTGGGGAAGAGTTTATACTGACCCTCAGAGTCCAGAGTAGACTCTTTCTCTCTCTCTATCTCTCTCTCTCTCAATATATATATATCCCTCACACACACACACACACACACAGCTTATAATGCTCTGTGTCCAGGGAACACGATGGAGAGGTATGAGGCAGAGGGATCTGCACAGCGGTACATGGATGTGTGTGTCTGTGCGTGTTAAAATTCAAACACATGCACACACACATATACACGGTGTATCATAAGAACCACAATCCATATTTCCTGAAGAAATCTTTTCAGATCTGTCTGTAAACAGTTGGAACGAACGACACATGGGCGAGGCAAGTCCACTGGAAAATGGAAATGGAAAGTGGTTAGCTATTAGCCATTAGACTGCTATTATTATTATTGTTGTTGTTATTATTAATAATCATAATTTATTAATGTATTTGTTTATTTATTTATTTATTTTTCAGTGCTCCAGTTTATTCACCTGTGCATCAGACCGACACTAGGCAGTCATCATCAGAGGAAGCACTCTATTTGGAAGTACTGAGAATGCAGGACTATGGAGCATTAGTCAACAACTTAATCGATATGAACAGGAGAGAGCGACTCTCTCTTAATTGTCCGTTGAGAATCCTTACAGTAGCAGAGTTTCTGCGCACATCTTCTTGGCTTCTGAGTTGTAGTGTAGCCTTCTTCTTCTGGTTTACGCTGCCTCCTACCGCCAGTGTTGGATAGCCAACTAATCGATTGGAGGGGACAATCGCAGTATATGCAAATAAACATTATTTTTCAAAACGTCGGAACTGGGGACATCTTTTTCTAGATTATAGAGGTTAACTGGCTCATCGTGTGCCTTATTGGACGTGCAATCTGAATTGACTTTTCCAGAACAAATCAGTTGCATCCAAAACTCCGCTTAAGTAAACAGTCAAGGCGGTGCTTGTGCTGACGGGAGTTGCGGTGCTCCGCCGCCGCTGTGTTAGTGGGACAGTTCACA
>PYXC01001219.1:565000-647500 GCA_015244755.2 Tenualosa ilisha
GTGTGTGTGTGTGTGTGTGTGTGTGTGTCTGTGAGTGTGTGTGTGTTTGTGAGTGTGTGCGCGCAATCTTTTGTTTCCTGTGCTGAGATATGTGCCTCTAGTCTGTAGTCTGCCATCATCTACCAGCCAGAGCAGTGCCCTGAGCACATCACTCACTCAAGAGCCTTAGTCTGCTCCTCAGTGTCTCACACAGTGGTATTGTGGATCTGTGCAACATCCATGCATGTGTGTGCAGGGCAAGGAAAGTTTATTTATAAAGGACATTTCATACTCATGCATACGTGTGTGTTTTTCGTGTATGTGTGTAATTGTGTGTGTGTGTGTCATGCTCAACAATTGTTCTGGAAAACCTCTTCCTCTCTATTCTAGTCTGCACTCTCCAGGGTGTGTACTTGTAAGTGTTTGTGTGAAAGCATCTCCCAGTCTGTGTGTGTGTGTGTTTTACTTGGAAGTGTTTTTGTGAAAGCATCTCCCAGTCCCTGTGTATGTGTGTGTGTGTGTTTGTGTGTGTCTTGGAAGTGTTCGCGTGAAAGCATCTCCCAGTCCCTCAGAGAGGAGAAAATTGGCCTTTGAAGTCTGTTGGAGTTCCACAGAGGGAGTGTGACTGTGTGTGTGTGTGTGTGTGTGTGTGTACAAGAGACTGACTGTGAGCTCTGTGTTATTATTGATTATGTTAATGGTGGAGGCTGAGGGCTGTTTGCACTGGACCACAGTGCTATGTGTGTGTGCATGTGTGTGTGTGTGTGTGTGTGTGTAGGGTGCTAAGGGCTGTTTGTACTGGACCACAGTGCTGTTTGAGGAGCAACTAGATCCTTCCTCCCCAAGTCTGCATGCCCCAAGGAGAGTGAATGTGTGTGTGTGTGTGTGTGTGTGTGTGTGTGTGTGTGTGTCCAGGGTTGGCATCTGTAGGCTGTTACAATGGAATGGAAGAGACACAGCATTGTTGGCTGGACAAACACATCCAACGTTCTCTTATGGTTCTTGTGTGGAGAGAGAAGCAGTCTAGCGTGGAGAGAGGAATGTTCTAGCATGGAGAGAAGAGTGTTCTAGCATGGAGACAGGAGTGTTCTAGCATGGAGACAGGAGTGTTCTAGCATGGAGAGAAGAGTGTTCTAGCATGGAGACAGGAGTGTTCTAGCATGGAGACAGGAGTGTTCTAGCATGGAGAGAGGAGTGTTCTAGCATGGAGAGAGGAGTGTTCTAGCATGGAGAGAAGAGTGTTCTAGCATGGAGACAGGAGTGTTCTAGCATGGAGACAGGAGTGTTCTAGCATGGAGACAGGAGTGTTCTAGCATGGAGACAGGAGTGTTCTAGCATGGAGAGAAGAGTGTTCTAGCATGGAGAGAGAGACTTCCAAAGGAAATGGTGGAGGATGTTTCATAAATCTGGCATCTTTTGGGCCAGGCAACAGATTCCTATAAACGTGCACTTGTGTGTGTGTGTGTGTTTGGAGTGCTCAGCTCCTCTTCTAAGCAGGGATACTGTAAATGACTGGCTTGTGTGAGTGTGTGTGTGTGCGTGTGTGTGTGTTTGGTTTTAGGGGGAATAGAAGATTTAAACTGATTTAAGTTGATGTGAACTTGGCCATTCATGTAGTGTGAGCTTCCTGTGGTGCTCATGTGTGTGTGTTTATTGTTGATCATGTGGTGTGTGTGTTGTAACTGACCTGATCATGTTGTATGTGTTTGTTCTGTTGCAGGCAGTGGCTGAGCTCGTGTCAGCGGTATGTTCAAACACAGCCCAAGAGTGTCAGTAATCTGTGGGTGAAACTGTGTGTATGAAGGCTTTAAGATATCAATAAGGACATGTCTTGCAGTGGGAGACCTTCTCTTTTCTGTGTGTATGTATGTCTGTGTGACTGTGTGTATGTGTGTGTCTGTGTGACTGTGTGTGTGTGTGTGTGTGTGTGTGTGTGTGTGTGTGTGTGTGTGTGTGTTTGTATGTCCGTGGATGTTGGCGCATTTCAGGGTCTGGACCAGTTATTTGTCAAGATGTGTCCAAATGATTGGATCCTTGCTCTTCATCAAGTGCTCCTCATCCTCCTCATCTTGGGCAAATGGATCCTCCCCATTGGAGGAGGAGTCACACGTGACGAGCTGTCACAACTGCTGCTCATCTTCGTCGGCACGGCAGCAGACATCTTGGAGTTCACCAGTGAGACTCTCTCAGATGTCAAGTAGGCATTGTGTTAAACTAAGCGCTGTGTGTGTGTTTGTGTGTGTGTGTGTGTGTTTGTGTGTGTGTGTGTGTGCACTGTAGGCATTGTGTTAAATTCCTCTTTATTGTAGATTCAGTCATGGGCAATTTCAGGGTTATGGCCATGAGCAGTCATAGGATTACTGAAGTGTATTACACAAGGTTTTTATGGAACACACACACACACACAGATTGGTTTGATTTACGCCAGACCTCTCCTTTAACCTTGGTCCAGTTTTTTATTGTTTAGGAGTTGGGTGTTCCGCAGTCTGCTGATCTTGTATGTCACAGCATCATCTCACATAAGAGCCAGCATAACTGTGTGTGTGTGTGTGTGTGTGTGTGTGTGTGGTGTGTGTGTGTGTGTGATCCAGCCCTCTGCTGTGAGTTAAACTCATGTCCAGCTCCACCAACCAGTCTCTCTCTCTCTCCCTCTCTCTCTCTCTCTCTCTCTCTCTCTCTCTCTCTCTCTCTCTCTTTCTAGGGAGAATAGTCCACAGCTGGTTTACATCATCCTGGGTGTGTGGACGTGGGGCATGTTGCAGTTCCCTCTTCACCTGGCCGGTGTGTCTCTACTCTAACTAGTGTCTGCTCTGTGTGTGTGTGTGTGTGTGTGTGTGTGTGTGTGTGTGTGAATGTGTGGAAGTGAAGCATGTTGCAGTTTCTTCTTCACCTGGCCAATCTGTTTCTACTCTAACTAGCATCTACTCTGTGTGTTGCGTGTGTGTGTGCGCATTTGTTTCGTGTGTGTGTGCACGACAAATACAAATCAGGCACGGCGAACATGGCTCGCCATAAATGCGGAACGGGTGCGCCTTCGCATCCCAATGGGCCAGCGTCTAGCTCAACACACTCAGGACACTGGAGCATTTCAGTGCTTTGTGTTTGCTGTCAGTAGAACATAATAAGGTAGAGGAGTTTTTTTGGCTCATTGTTGTGTTTTTGAAGGAAAGAATGTGGGTCAGTCAGTGGGTTGGGTATCATTTGAAGTGGAGTTCAGATATTTCCGTGGGTCGGGTTGCGGTCTGGTGGGTTGAAAGCGTTGGATGATCGTCGGCCCTTTCTCAGCTTACCCACGCATCACTGGTGTCCGTGTGTGTATATGTGAGTGTGTGTGCCTGTGTGTGTGTGTGCCTGTGTGTGTGTGTGTGTGTGTGCGTGTGTTTGTTTGGCTGGGGTCTGTACACAAACTCTTTAAGGCCCCCTTAGGACTGTGACGTGTTCATAAGGCATCCGCTTCCAGTGGAACTTAAATGGTTCCATATGGACTTTGTTTTCCAAATCACAACATTTAACCAGTGAGCCAGATTGTGAATGTGTGTGTGTGTGTGTGTGTGTGTGTGTGTGTGTGTGTGTGGTGTGTGTGTGTGTGTGTGTGATTAGATCAGTTATATATTCTTTAAAGTTCAGTGTTGCAGGACAGCCACAGATTGCCACTGGTTACTCTATAGTTGAAGTAGTGGCATGTTAGCCCAGAGCAAACTGCTCTCTGGTGTCCGTGGTGGACAACTGATCTGTGGTCTGGTGGCATGTTAGCCCAGAGCAAACTGCTCTCTGGTGTCCGTGGTGGACAACTGATCTGCGGTCTGGTGGCATGTTAGCCCAGAGCAAACTGCTCTATAGTTGGTGTCCGTGGTGGACAACTGATCTGCGGTCTGGTGGCATGTTAGCCCAGAGCAAACTGCTCTCTGGTGTCCGTGGTGGACAACTGATCTGCGGTCTGGTGGCCTTTAGCTTCATTTTGGTTGAAAGCTAAAGTGACAGATGCTGTATGAGGAAAACACACACATGCACACACACATGCACGCAGGCATACAAACACACACGCACACACACATACATATGCTGTCTCAGGACCAAGGTCTTTCATCACCATCCCACACATTTACGTCAGACAAAAGTGTGTGTGTGTGTGTGTGTGTGTGCAATCTCAGCAGATTAGGGGTTGGATGGGACATACAGGAAGAGCGGTGCCAGCAAGGAACTCTGGGTAGTGTGTGTGTGTGTGTGTGAATGTGTGTGTCAGTGCGTGAGAAAGAGCAAGTGTGGGGAGGGTCTGTTTAGTCAGACTCTCAGGGGGGATGTGGGTCTAACGTGCTGATAATGTGTGTGTGTGTGCGTGTGTGTGTGTTGTGTGTGTGTGTATTTGTGTGTATTTGTGTGTGTGTACCTTATGTGGATGCATATGTTAGTGTGTGTGTGTGTGTGTGTGCGTGTGTGTACTTTATGTGGATATATATGTCCATGTGTGTGTGTACCTTATGTGGATGCACGTATTCGTGTGTGTGTGTGTATATGTGTGTGTGTGTGTGTGTGTGAGAGAGAGAGAGAGAGCGAGAGAGGGTCTGTTGATTAGTATAAAGTGAGTGTGAGGGCATACTGATATGTGTGTGTGTGTGTGTGTGTGTGTGTGTGTGTGTGTGTGTGTGTGTGTGTGAGTGTGAGCTGTAAACATTCTCAAGCAGTGGAGGATAGCAGCTTTCTAAGCCTGCATGAAGAGGAACAGCACTGCAAACTCTAAACTCACATATTTACAACCATTACGGATTCACACACATCACAGACATAGTCCTTCTGTCCAAACTGTTTACACACTCTTTTTATTGGACCTTTAATGGTGATAACATTTGTTTATGTGTGTGTGTGTGTGAGAGAGTGTGTGTGTGTGCGCGTGTGTGTGTGAGTGTGTGTGTCTGCACTCTGCACTGGTGTGTCTGTACGCATGTGTTTATGGGTGTGTGTGTGTGAGAGAGAGAGTGTGTGTGTGTATGTGTGTGTATGAGTGTGTGTGTCTGTACGCATGTGTTTATGGGTGTGTAGGGCATTTGTTTGTGTACATAAAGTATGTGCATGTTATACATGCTTCCATCTGTGTTAGTGTTAGTGTATGTGAATATATAATTGTGTGTGTGTATGTGTGTGTGTGACTACAGTTGTGTGTGTGTGTGTGTGTCCTTATGTACTGTATGTGTCTGTTTATGAATACTGTATAATTATGTGTGTGTGTCCATAAACATGCATGTGTGTGTATCTGTGTGCCGACGCATGCGCATGTGAGTGTGTGTGTGCCTGCGTGCGCCTTTCTGTGTGTGTGTGTGCCTGCGTGCACGTCTGTGTGTGTGTGTGTGTGTGTGTGTGTGCATGTGTGTTGAATATAACCCTGTGCCTATGTGTTTTTTTTCTCCATGATCAGTGGTGACGTCGCGTCCTCAGGACTGTGAGTCGGACCCGGGTGTGTGTGCCAGTGCAGACGCCGCCGCGTCTCCAGGCCGTGGTGGTAAAAGCAGCCTTCTGGCCCGCCACAGCACCGACATCTGGAACATCGTGGAGAGCCTCTTCATCCAGGACGGGCCCTTCCTGGTGGTGCGGCTCACCGTCATGACCTACTTCGACGTCTTCCACCAGATGCTGGTCTTCTTCGCCATCAAGAACTTCCTGGTGGTGGTCCTGAATCTCTACCGCCTCATCGTCATCTGCCAGGACTACAAGCCCTCGTCCTCCACCTCCTCCACACAGCTCCAGGGGGAGTCTGGGAAAAGAGAGGACTGAGAAAAGAGGAGACAGACGCACACACACACACACACACACACACAGCATTGAGAGGAGAGAAGACAGACTCACTTACACACACAAGCTCTCACACAGTCAGCACCCTCATGCAGATAACATAAACAGATGTAGACACACAGAAGCATAGTGACACACACACGCACACGCTCACACACTCACTTGTAAATGCCCTTTTATTTCTGGAACTTTTTGATGGGAAAGAGGAAAGTGGACAGTCAGCCCATGTCCCTGTTCTCTGAGGCTGTATCAGTCAGCCCATGTCCCTGATCATGTAGTGCTGTCTACTCTTTCACTGTTTGGGCTGCTTGTGCCAAACTCTGTTGTGTGTTGTAGTTGAGGAAAGATTTTAAAGGACGTGATACATACTCATGGAAATGACATGGAGTTCAAGCCTAAGAACAGCAGAACTGTGTCCCAATGCAGCACTAAGATGATGAGGGCGGTGAGGGCGAGAGGCTCCTTGGCTCCGTAAGATAACATGGGGGGGGTTGGACTTCCCAAGGGAACTGATGGACTGCTGGAATATACATGACATATGAAACGTTACTTGAATGTGGAACACTCACTATGAACTCAGTATTCTTTATGTAACTGTAATAAAACATCTGCAACTATCAGTGACATTGTTGTTTTCACACATTGAAATGTAGGGACCCTAATTGCATTGCATAGCCAGAGGAACATGATCTGTTTGCATGTGCTTGTGAACACACACAGACACACAACACAAACACACACACACACACACACACACAGGTTTACCCACGACTCACTCAGCACGTGCCAGTTTACCCATCATGCCTCTCTGCAGACGCATGTGGTCACTCTGGCATAATGAGACCCTGTTGGACGGCTCTTACGTCACCCACAATGCAACTGGGCTATTTTGGACTGAGCAACGTCAGTAGGGAGGCAGCCATTTTTGATCCCGTCTCAGCAGCACATAGAGACAATGGAGAGAAGCAGTAGCAGGAAGCTGCATGCACAAACACACACACACACGCATGCATCCACACACACACACACACGAACACACACACACACATAGTGTTTTACAGACTGGTGATGAGGACAAGACTGCAAGTCTAGACCAAGTCTTTGACAGAGGCCAAGAGTAAGTATTTTTACTTTCAATTCTGAGACAAGGCTAAGCAGGAAAAAAGCCAGATTTGAGGACTACAGTCCTAGTAGAGGACTACAGCACTAGCAGAGGACTAGTAGAGGACTACAGCCCTAGTAGAGGACTACAGCACTAGCATAGGACTAGTAGAGGACTACAGCCTAGTAGAGGACTACAGCACTAGCAAAATAGAGAACTAGTAGAGGACTACAGCATAGCAAAAATAGAAAAGTAGAAGGACTACAGCACTAGCAGAGAACTAGTAGAGGACTACAGCCCTAGTAGAGGACCCTAGTAGAGGACTACAGCACTAGCAGAGAACTAGTAGAGGACTACAGCCGTAGAGACTACAGCCCTAGTAGAGGACTACAGCACTAGCAGAGAACTAGTAGAGGACTACAGCCCTAGTAGAGGACTACAGCCCTAGTAGAGGACTACAGCACTAGCAGAGAACTAGTAGAGACTACAGCCTAGTAGAGGACTACAGCCTAGTAGAGGACTACAGCATAAGAGACTAGTAGAGACTACAGCCCTAGTAGAGGACTACGCCTAGTAGAGACTACAGCACTAGCAGAGAACTAGTAGAGGACTACAGCCCTAGTAGAGGACTACAGCCTAGTAGAGGACTACAGCACTAGCAGAGAAAGTAGAGACTACAGTAGAGGATACAGCACTACAGGCACTAGTAGAGGACTACAGCCCTAGTAGAGGACTACAGCACTAGCAGAGGACTAGTAGAGGGCTATAGCCCTAGTAGAGGCACTCTTGACCACTTTTGTATCTTTCGACCAGCACACACACACACACACACACACACAAACAATTTCCCATAAACACACTCGTGCTGGCACAAACATATTTGTAGTCTTTTTACAGGAAGTGCACTCCTGGTCTTTGGACACACACACATGCAATAATTAAACAGCTTCCTCTGTCCTGCAAAACAGACAAACACACAAGTCTCTGAAGACCTATTGAAGTACAGACACACCTCTACGCACACACACACACACACACACACATACATCCACACACATAGAACCTATAGTAGACAGGCATGCACACAGACACAGGAGTAGAAAGTGTGGTAGTGTGTGTGACCGACAGACACAAATTTAGTTCACATTATATAAAGTTGTATTTACAGTAATACTGCTTTAAGAAGCTTAGAGAAGAAAACTGAAGCACCGTTTACAGTAAGAACAATATAACTATAAGAGGAATTAATGAGATACTCCTGTAAGTTAAAATACATTCACTTCAATTCAATTCAATTCGATTCAATTCAATTCAATTCAGTTCAATTCAATACAATTCTGTTCTATTCTATTCTATTCTATTTTGACATCGCCTTTTACAATAGTATTGTCTCATGGCACTTTACAGCAAGGAGCACCCAAGAGCAACAGGGGCAGGAAAAACTCCCTTATGGTAGATCCACGACTGCTGATTAACATTCTATCTCATCACCAAAACTTAGTCAGTGGCCTTTCACTGTCATGTGAACACAAAACACAAAAGTTAAAGACCTCAGGGTAATCCCTGATCAAGACCTCTCTTGAAATAGTCATGTAAAACACATTTCAAAAGCATCCTTATTCCACGTATGAAATATCATTAAATTCTCTGCTCTGGTGCAAAAACCACATGGTCACATGGTCACACAAAAGTGGCGAACACTGAGAGAAATATTCAAATTAATTCCATTATTATTATACAGCACCTTTTACAATAGTATTGTCTCATGGCGCTTCACAGTAAGGAGCACCCAAGAGCAACAGGGACAAGGAAACACTCCCTTATGTTTAGTTAGTAAAGGAAGAAGCCTTGGGCAGATCCACGGCTCAAGGGCCAACCCAACTGCCAGGGGTCAGACCACAACAGCACAACAGTGCAAAGCACAACAGTGGTTATCAGACTACAGTTTGTCCATGATTTTAGCTGAGCATCATGATTCCAAAATATTGTCCCACAACATTATAGGGTAATTGAGCCCTAGGTGGTTATCAAAAGTTATGGCTGGACAGTGCAGTAGCAGCCAGGCACAGTGTTAAAGTCAAGGGGTGGGATTGACCATGGGGGACTCTAGAAAGGAGAGTCGGTCCTGGCATGGGCCTCCTGAGTTGGGCGCATTCCTCTCGGGGGAGTTGGTGACAGGAGTCAGCCAGTGGGAGGCAGGGATGACACTCAGCAGAGATGATTGTGGTGTAGATGGACAGAGGAAGGGAGCTAGTGTAAGGAAGTGAGGATAGGAGAGATATGTTTTAGTCCTAGTGAGTGTTAGCATTTTGTATTAGCTGTAGGTTTGTAAGTCGATACAGGTATTACTACACCAAGAGAACAGAGTATTATAATGATCAAGCCTGGAGGTAACAAAAGCGTGTATTCATTTAGCATTCATTTATCAGCGTCCTCAAAGGATAGGAACTTTCTAACCATAAAGCGAGAGAGGTGAAAGGCCTGTGTTTCAAAAACAGAGACAGGAAAGAACAAGCCACTCTCACTCGAGAGGCCCGAGAATACAGACATGTTTTTATCCAAGTCAGCTGAATACTACAGGCATGTATGTGTGCATTGGTGTGTGTGGTAAGTGAGTGTGTGTGTGTGTGTATATGTGTGCGTGCGTGTGTGTGGTAAGTGATTGTGTGTTTGTGTGTGTGTGTGTATGTGTGTGTGTGTGTGTGTGTGTGTGTGTGTGTGTGTGTGTGCGCACGTATTTGGTAAGTGAGTGTGTGTGTGTGTGTGTGTGTGTGTGTGTGTGTGTGTGGTAAGTGAGTGTGTGTGTGTGTGTGTGTGTGTGTGTGGTAAGTGAGTGTGTGTGTGTGTGCGTGTGTGTGTGTGTGTGTGTGTGTGTGTGGTAAGTGAGTGTGTGTGTGTGTGCGTGTGTGTGTGTGTGTGTGTGTGTGTGTGGTAAGTGAGTGTGTGTGTGTGTGTGTGTAGCCACCATTCATTAGAGCTGTCACTCAGAGATTGGTATCTCCAGAGCAGGAAAAGACCACTCAATCTGAGCAGCAGTCTTATAAGAACAGAAACAATACAAGAAGCCATGGTCCTGTTGTGTGTGTGTGTGTGTGTGCGTGTGTCCGTGTGTATGTGCGTGCCGCTCAATCTGAACTGCAGTCCCATAAGATCAGAGACAGTCCAAACAGTCCAGCCCTCCTTTGGACATGAAGGATAAAGTGAATAAACTATGAGCCTGTTCAGGGAGGAAGGACTCATGCATGGACGTCTCAGCCAGAGAGATGCAGGGTGGTCATGTTGTTGTTCTGGAAGCACAATCTGACCTCCCCATCGCTCCTAACTCAAGTGCATCTCAAGATGGATCCAATGATGGGACTACAGGGATGAGAAGTCAAGTGTGTGTGTGTGTGTGTGTGTGTGTGTGTGTGTGTGTGTGTGTGTGTGTGTGTGCGCATATTGTGTGTGCGTGTATGTGTGTGTGTGTGTGTGTGTGCGTGTGTTTGTGTGTGTGTGTCTTGGCTGTAAAGACCAGACCACCTGCTCTGCTGTGATCTTGAGACCTCTTTTGTTTTCCATCAAAAAGATTTGTGTGCGTGTGTTAGTGTGTGTTTTTGTTTGTGTGCGTGTGTTAGTGTGTGTTTTTGTTTGTGTGTTTGTGGCTCTCCATCAAAGAGACCTAAGAGGGTGAAATGGGCTTTAAGACAGGTTGGTCTCCTCTGTTTTACCTACAAACACAAACTTTGGCACCTGTGGCTTGCCGTAGATTACTGTGGCACCTGTAGCTTGCCGTAGAATTTTGGGCACCTGTGGCTTGCCGTAGATTACTGTGGCACCTGTGGCTTGCTGTAGATACTTTGGCACCTGTGGCTTGCTGTAGAACCTTGGGCACCTGTGGCTTGCTGTAGAACCTTGGGCACCTGTGGCTTGCTGTAGAACCTTGGGCACCTGTGGCTTGCCGTAGATTACTGTGGCACCTGTGGCTTGCCGTAGAACCTTGGGCACCTGTGGCTTGCCGTAGAACCTTTGGCACCTGTGGTTTGCCGTAGAACCTTTGGCACCTGTGGTTTGCCATAGAACCTTTGGCACCTGTGGTTTGCCGTAGGTGAGGCAGAACCAAAGGCAATAAAACATGCCACTGAAATGAAAGCAAGTTTATGGCACTGGGAGAAGGCAGACCTGACCTTGTCAAGTTTCTAATTAGGGCAGTGACCTGGTGTGTGTATGTGTGTGTGTGTGTGTGTTTGTGTAAGAGAGATAGAGAGAGAGAGAAAGAGAGAGAGAGAGGAGTTTGTCTCAGTTTCTGTTTGAATTGGTTGCTTTGCCGGGTCTCACCAGGGACTTTGCCCTCTCCAGAATTCTGTACACACAAATCACATGACCATCTGGTCATTAGCCTTCACTTATTAGATTAGATTAGATTAGATTAGATTAAATTAGATTAGATTTAGCTTTATTGTCATTACACATGTATGAATACAGAGTAACAAAATACAGTTTAGTATCTCATCAGAAGTGCAAAGAGCAGAAAGTGCAATATGTCCAGTATGTGCAGTATGTACAGTTAAGAGCAGTTATGTACAGATAAGGGCAGTGTAGAAGGTTTGAATAGATATGTGCAGATTATGTACAAATAAATTATGGTGGGAATAGTTATGTGCAAATTATGTACAATAATTATGGAGCAGTTATTTACAGATAGGGCAGTGTAAAAGATGGATATAATAGAGTATTGATTTACAAAAGAGCAATGTGCAGATGAAGTATGTTAATATACAAATGTTCTATACTACTATACACAGGCAGAAGCGCTGTGAACAGATTATGCCATGGTGTAGCGTGGATAGGAAGGGTCAGCAAGGGACAGAGTTCAGTAGGGTGACAGTGGGGAAGAAGCTGTTCCTGAACCTGCTGGTTTGAGTCTGAAGGCTCCTGAAGCACCTTCTGGAGGGGAGGAGCTGAAAGAGTCTGTTGGCTGGATGAGAGGAATCCCTGAGAATGCTGTGCACCCAGCGCAGACATCTCTTCTTGTGGACGTGCTCAATAGCAGGGAGTGGAGTCCCTGTGATGCGTTGGGCGGTTTTCAGCACCCGCTGCAGTGACCGACACAGTTGGTCAGGATGCTCTCTATCGCACAGCGGGAGAACTTACCCAGGATGTCAGCAGACAGGTGGTTCTTCTTCAGTGTTCTTAAGAAAAAGAGGTGCTGGTAGGCATCTTGACCAGGCTGGAGGTGTTGTTTGACCAGGACAGGTTCTCTGAGATGTGGGTCCCCAGGAATTTGAAGCTGGAGACACATTCAACAGCCATGCCATTGATATGGATGAGGTCGTGAGTGTCTCCCTTCTTCCTCCTGAAGCCCACAATGAGCTCCTTGGTTATTGTCAGCACACCACGCAGCTAAGTGCTTTACCTCTGCCCTGTGGTCAGACTCATCATTGCCCCTGATGAGTCCAATCACTGTGTCATCTGCAAACTTAGGCAAACTGCAAACTGGACTTGGATCCATACATGGCCTGCAGTTATGGGTGAAGAGCAAGTAGAGGTACGGGCTCAGCACACAGCCCTGGGGTGCACCAGTGCTGAGTGTGATGGAGGTGGAGCTGTTGTGTGCAGGGTTTTGTGTTTAACTTGGAGGGGATGACTGTGTTGAATGCTGAGCTGAAGCTGTGGATGTAGCATTCTCTGCTGAGCTGAAGCTGTGGATGTAGCACTCTCTGCTGAGCTGAAGCTGTGGATATAGCACTCTCTGCTGAGCTGAAGCTGTGGATATAGCATTCTCTGCTGAGCTGAAGCTGTGGATATAGCACTCTCTGCTGAGCTGAAGCTGTGGATATAGCACTCTCTGCTGAGCTGAAGCTGTGGATATAGCATTCTCTGTACTTCCTGTGGATATAGCACTCTCTGTGCTCCTGTTGCTTCAGGAAGGAAATCGGTGTGGATCAAGTGTGGGGGGCAGACATTTCTTGAGATGTGCTCACACACACACAGAAACACAGGCACACACACACACACACACACACACACACATGAATTTAGTTTGTGTAATTGCAGGACAGAGGGGGGGTGAGAGAAGGACCCCCTCGGAGACTCTTTTCTCAGTTAGCCATCTGAGCTGAAAATTCCACAAGTGAAATTAGAACAGCAAAGTTACGTATGACGCAGCATTTTATCTGTTTTCTAAACATTCCAGATAGTGTCACACACACACACACACACACACACACACACACACATATATAAATGAAGTGAGAACCTCCCTGTTGGCTCAGCAGAAGCCACATAAACACAGGAGGGAGGACAGGATGGAGGGGAGGAAGGATGACCTAAAAGAAGAGTGCTATTTCAATGACCTTTGACCTGCGTCCAAACAAACTTCCTGCTTTACAGTGCAAATAACGACTGACTGGAATGACGTCAACCCAGCGTGGGCACAAGGGGTCATGCCAGTGTGGGCAACACTTGGTTTGGGCATTTGGCAAAGGAGTTCATTGTGATTGACAGGTGCAGGCATGGTAAAGGGTCTTAAGATATATAGCTGAGTGTTACAGTGACACAATGAAATGTGTCAGCTGGGATGTTTTCCCCTGTGTGTGTGTGTGTGTGTGGGTGTACGTGTGTGTCTGTTTGTGTGTGAGTGCACATTCTCAGGAAATTACACTCAAAGAGTTTTGGGGGGTTTTCTGAACACCCACAGCTGAACATCATCCCAGCCCATTTCAAAAGCTTGCAAGACTCTGGGTTTCTCACACGCACACACACACACACACACACACACACACACACACACACACACACACACACACACACACCACACACACACAAACACATACACACACACATACACAGAGAGAGAGAGAGAGAGAGAGAGAGACATCGCACACACACACACACACACACACACACACACACACACACACACACAAACAGAGACACGTACACACACACACATTGACATCTCACCACACTGGAAAAATACACTATTGTTTTTTGTAATATTGAATATTGAAGTCATTTTATTTTGGATCTGATAAATTTATACATCAAGAGTTTTTATAATAATCCACTCTTAGAGTCCATCAAAGCCTACAGCGTAAAGATTTGAAATGCACACACAGTGTAACCTACCTCCAGGTCCTAAAGGTCACAGTAAACACATCTCCGAGTCACACAACAGTTACATTCCACTGGCCCTGGCCTCAACTGGCCACAGAGTTCTGGCTGTCATGGTGAATCTGTTTGCTCCTAGTCTATGCACAATTCATATTTCACAAGCCATATTATTTTAGAAACCTACCAGACACTTTTCCACCCTATGAGGAGTTCAGGTCAGCTTTCTGTTACTTCTAAATTCCCTGAAACTCCCTATAGATTTCAGCTTGGTTTATGTGTTCACTGTAAGATTTTGTGTGTGTGTGTTCATGTGTGTGTGCTACATGTTGTGTATAATGCCTGTGGTGGTAGAGAATGAGAGGGTGTGTTTGTGTGTGTGTTTGTGTGTGTATGTGTGTGTGTGTGCGTGTGTGTGTTGAGCTCTGTAATTGCAGGACAGAGGGGGGATAAAAGAATCCCTTGGAGACTCTTTTCTCAGTTGGTCATCTGAGCTGAAAATTCCACAGGTGAAATTAGAACAGTAACGTCACGCTTGTGTGTGTGTGTGTGTTACGTGCTGTGTGTGTGTTTGCTGAGGTGGTAGAGAATGAGGGGGTGTGTGTTGTGCTCCCCAAAGGAGATGCAGGGGTTTAGAGTGGGAACCACCCCCTGCCTCATGTCCACCCCAAACCTCTGCAGGAGTGTGAGTGTGTCCGCGTCATAAAAACACACCGCCCCCTGCTGGCCGTCCACCAGCACACCCACCTTCCTCACTCTCCTCCCCACCACCAGGGGGCCCTCCTGAGTGCCGTGGCAGACCAGGTACTGCCCGTTACCATGGTATATATAACAGAAGACCTGATTCAGGTCCGAAGAGGCATCTGCTCCCGCCCCATGGAGGCCATTTGTGATTGACGTATGCGACAGGCCAATCAGCCAGTAGGGTTTCTCCCACACGATCACCTCCCAGTAGTGCAGGCCACTGCTGAAGACCTCATTGGCCAGTGCGCTGTACTGGGAGTGGACACAGTCGTCCTCCCCGCCCAGCTGGAGGGGCAGGCTGCTCCAGCGCACCTCCCTGCCGTCAGCAGACACCTCCAGTTTGGGATGAGCTCTCTGGGGGTCCAGAGTCACACCCCGCAGGTCTGAGGAGAGAAGAGCAGAGGGAGGGGTCTGAGTTAGTCTGACATTCCAAACTGATTACCTCCATCTGACCAATTAGCTCAGTCTGACCAATTAGCACAGTCTGACCAATGAGCTCAATCTGACCTAGTCTGGACGCCAAGCCGCCAACTCCTCACTTCTGCAGATGAAAATACCTCTCTTGGTTGTGATGGGTGTTAAGACTGTCAGGGGTAAAAGCCTGACTCTGATTGGTTCCCTAAGAATCCCTAAGAATCTATGTGTGTGTTTTTTCAGACTCACGTGACCACATGCGAGGGAAGCATCCTGCCAGGGTTTCATAGAGTTCCTCCACCTGTCTCTCCACGGTGGTGATCTTCCCTGGGGGGGCACAGCCGTCTGCCTCCACCCCTGGCACAGCAGGGGGCTCCAGGCTGGCCCTGCAGTCAGGACACACACACACATTTTACCACAAAATAGCTAAGGATAATCTGAACACTGCTATAATCTCAACCTGTACACATATCAGTGCAAAAATCAGGATAATCTGAATCTCACCCTTTACACACCTCCACAGGATAAACTGAATTCTGATGCCAGTCTCAACCTGTGCATTCAGCACCTCTGCATCTCAGCTTTCTGACATGAGTCGCAATCTAATCTAATCTGATCCAACTGATCATTTTTTATCCTTCTTATTTATGATGCAACAACACTGATCCTACAGAGTGAAAAGGCAAAATGTATTTATAATAATAATAATAAGAAGAAGAAGAATTATTATTATCATTATTATTATTGTTGTTGCTGTTGCTGTTGTTGTTGTTGTTGTTATTATAATAATTATTATTGCAATAATTATTATTTGTATTATTATTATTATTTTAGGAAGGACTTTGTTCGTAATTGTAAAAAAGCCCTAAGTCATGGGTGGGGAGCATCAGGGGCCATATCAGTTTTTAGAACTTTTTTTTTGCCGCAGTGCTGAGCACATACAGACACTTCTAGAATTACCAAACGTGAGTCGCAGAAGTTCCAGAGACTGGGTACTGGGTAGCTGATCATTAGCCGACATTAAATGCAAGAGCATGTCTAGCAAGAGCACCAACATTCAACAACAATTTTAGACATTTCTGTAATATATTACTTTTAACATGGAAGTCATTACATTTTCAATCTCAGTATCGCGTTCTGAATATTCTGAACGAGTTTAAACATTACTACTTCCAGTTATGTTAACATTTTATTTTTGGATTTAAAAAAAAAAAAAATTGTTTGTCTTTGCCCCCACGGGCCTGATCAAAGGCTTTGCCGGGCCGGACGTTCCCCACCACTGCCCTAAAACATCATTTGTGATGTATCAGAAATCAAGCATTTATGGTACCTCGCTCATTCAGCCATGGTGACTTCCTCCCCAGATTATGTTTGCCTCAGGGAGCAGCTTGCTGTGAGATGGCCTAGATGAGTGTGTGTGAATGTGTGTGTGTGTGTGTGTGTGTGTGTGTGTGTGTGTGTGTGTGACCTAGATGAGTTTGAGCTTTATTCACTAACCTACTGGCTGGTGTGAGGCTGACTTAAATTCAGCTTTCGACTACCTCAGTAAAGAGATGATTAGTGCCTAAGGCTCTCAGTTATACCCTGCTGTGAGTGGCACAGGAGTGTTGTGATCTAGGGAGATCCACTACTCACCCCGGTGTAGTGAGATGCTGTGAGAAAAGAGAAGAAGTCAAATCAGATCATATCAAATCCAGTTCTAAAATTAGCTAATTTGCCTGGTTCAGCTACAAATCATATTATCAAGGCATTAAGCATTGCGAAGTGCACGCACGCACACACACACACACACACACAGACACACAAAATATTTCTGATGCACAATTTATGCATGAGTATCTTGAATGATTTTTGTAGAATTTAGTTTGTTAGTATACAGACAGACAGAAAGACAGATAGATATACAGATATAAACTGATAGACAGATAGATAGATAGATAGATAGATGGGTAGAAAGAAAGAGAGAGAGAGAGAGAGATGTCTTATTCACCCCTACGGAAATGAAGGAAGATGAAAAGCACCTGTAGCAGCTTGTGGTGGTGTGGTGGAGGAGGGCCTGTTTAGTGTCTCTGAGGGTGTCCATGTCCCTGAGGTGTCTGTCCAGCTGCTCTCTGTGTGTGTGTGTGTGTGTGTGTGTGTGTGTGTGTGTGTGCGTGTGTGTGTGTGTGTGTGTGTGTGTGTGTGTGGAGCACCTGTAGCAGCTTGAGGTGGTTGTCCTGGTGGAGGAGGGCCTGTCTGGTGTCTCTGAGGGTGTCCATGTCCCTGAGGTGTCTGTCCAGCTGCTCTCTGCGGGACTGGAACCAGCGGCTGCTGTAGAGACGCTCCGTGTCCAACACGTCCAGCATCAGACGCTCATCCTCCTCCAGCAGAGTCCTCATCTCAGCATAGCGCTGCTGGACTCGCACCTTACACGCCTCTATGGAGGCCTGAGACAGAGGACAAAGACAGAGAGAGACAGAGACAGTAAGTGAGAAAGCAAAAATTGAGAGTGAGAAAGTGAGAGAGAGAAAATTCAGTTCAATTCAGTTCAATTGTATTTTTGTTCTCAAGCACTCAAACAGACATTTGGACCACACTAACAGCTAGTTCTGCTATTCCTGTCCAAACACTCTGATTACCTAAAACCTACAATGCACTTACAATGGACTTTTGTCCCTGTCCAAACACTCTGACACCTACAATGCACTTACAATGCACTTCAGTTCCTGTCCTTACATCCTAACTACCTAACACCTGGAATGCACTTACAATTCACATCTGTTCTCATCCGAGCACTCTAACACTTAGAATGCATTTACAATGCACTTCTGTTCCTGTCCAAACACTCTAACTACGCAACACCTGGAATGCACTTACAATGCACTTCGGTCCCTGTCCAAACACTCTGACACCTGGAATGCACTTACAATGCACTTCGGTCCCTGTCCAAACACTCTGACACCTGGAATGTACTTACAATGCACTTCGGTCCCTGTCCAAACACTCTGACACCTGGAATGCACTTACAATGCACTTCGGTCCCTGTCCAAACACTCTGACACCTGGAATGTACTTACAATGCACTTCGGTCCCTGTCCAAACACTCTGACACCTGGAATGTACTTACGATGCTCTTCTATTCCTCTCCTGACACTCTAGCTATAATTATAATTAACTAGAACATTCTGTTAGCTAGCAGTATTCTAAGTAAGGTTTCTACTGCAACTAAATGTAACTTGAATGTTAGTCCTCTTTTTGTTTGTCATTTAGGATAAAAGCTTCTGCTAAATGCAGAAATATAGTAATTTAATATACATTTAACATCTGCCATTCTATGGTTATTGTTATTAAATATAGTAATGTAATTTACATTTAATATCTGCCATTCTATTGTTATTGCCTGGTGTGCTTACTCACCAGGGTCTCTGAGAAAAGGACTTCTAGTTCCTTCATGGTGATTTCAGCACTCAAACGGTTCTCCAGCAGAACGTTCTCAGTGGCCTCCAGATTCCTCTGTGGAACCAGCAAAGACAGCGTGTGTAAGTTCTGACCTTTTTACTGAGCAGAGGGGGAATGCATTCATTCATTCATTTTCATTCATATCCACAAAGGGACAGAGAAAGACTTCCCTGAGCCTACTCAGGCTATCAGTTTACAGGATGGAAACATTATTTACTAAATTAAAAAAAGCCAAAAGAACAAACTAAAGGATTGTTATTCTTAAAACAGTCTCACACACAATCAGTTCAGTGTCCACATCCGTGTGCCGTTGGCTGCAGTTTAAACATCTGGCATTAACTAATCTAACTAACTTATGCTTGGATCCATGACACAAGATTACATGCTCATGAGGGCATCAGATGGATTCAAATTTGGAAATCTGATTAACATTCTCAGAGTGAAATGCCCCGACACGCTTCTACGGGTTTAATCTGCAACTCCTGTTACTAATTTTACCTTCTAGAAAACTCTATGGAGAAAACATCCCAAAAAAACAAAACCTCTGACATAGTCAAAAACATTAGGCCTCATTCAATGCCTTCTTTAACATTTGTCTTAAATTTACTCTTAATGTCCCTTTTAAAAAGATCGAAATGCTATAATATTTTATAACGGCAGAATTGATGATTATTTTGCACAAACAAGTTAGTTCTCAAAGGTTGAAGTGCTCTTGAGTGACCTGGTTCTTATGAAAGACCACATATCAGATAAAAGAAATGAAGAACATGAATGAATAACAGAATCTTTGTGAAAATTGTAAGTGGGGCTGATAAAAAACATTTTCTGTTAAAAACAGGAATGCTGAATGAGGCTCGTTAAGAGGCAAACCAAAGGATGGTTCTTTTCTGAAAACCATAACACCCTCAATCCCCAGTGGTCTTCCTGCTCTCACCTTTAGGTCAGAGGTCGCCTCCTGCAGTGAAATGACCTTGTGACCTCGGTGGGAGCCCACGGCAGCACAGAGCGAGCACACAGGCAGGTGCTCGTCGACACAGAAGAGGCGCAGCTCCTCGCCGTGGTGCTGACAGCGGTACAACAGCAGGTCTCCGGCCGGCTCTACCAAAGTGTGTGTCCGCAACGCCTGTCTCTTCTGATGGGCCTGGGCGTGTGCTGCACACAGCGCCGCGTCACACGTCACGCAGCTCCGCACCGCCACCGACACGCGCTCGATGCAGTGGTCACACGTCAGAGTCGGACCCTCGCCTGACAGGGCCGTTACCTCGTGACCCACGTCAACGGGAGCAGGTGGCCCCTTCCAGTCCGGCCCACCCTGGTCCTGCCCATTGGCCTCCTGGACCAGCGCCTGCAGGTTCGGGTTCGCCTGGAGCTCAACATCCGGAGGCAGGAGGATCTGACACTCTGGGCAGAACAGGGGACCTAGTGGTGCCCCACAAGGCCCACTCCCAGACCCTCCATCCCCATCCATATTCCACACGGCTCGGATGCAGGTGCGGCAGAAGTTATGCCCGCACGGGAGTGCCACCGGGTCGGAGAAGGCATCTGTACAGATGGGGCAGGACAGTGATCGTGAGGTGCGCTTGTTGTCCTCCATCCTCTCATCAGTAGGCTACTGGGACAGCTAGGTCCAGGCAAGGTAAAGATGGCCGTGTCTCCCTTGGGCATTAATGTTTAACAGCCTCCGGCTCAGATCAGGTGACACACGCTTTGTTCTTCCCCTACATATGGATCAGGTTACCACACGCTGAGAGTGGCGCACAAACAGGTGAGGTGCACAAGTAAGCAGAGACAGCAAAGGTATGGGCCATGATGTGCTGTAGGATGGGTCATACAAACTTTTAAAACCAGCTGTCTATAAGCCTCCACATATACAATGCATGTTGTAGGGTGTGTGTTTTTCATGTGTTGTTGGACGTTTTAGTCCTTAGTAGTTAAGGAACAGTGAACAGTTGACAATAAACAGGTGCAAGTGAGAGAGATGGGGAATGGCTTCAGGTGATGACCTTGGGTTTAGGAAATGACCTTGGGTTGAACTGGACTGGAAGCAGGGTCTACATCAGCACTGGTACAGGTGCAGCCACGTCCCCGCCCAACTTTGGATTTGAGGTAAAGGAGAAAATATTATGTGTCTGAACACTCATAAGCACATGTCACGATCCTGTGCCGCAGGTTATTCCAAGAATGTGGATAAGTGACAAGCCTGGCTAAATTCAGAGCGAGAAAGTGGGAAACATTCTAAAAGAGGAGTCTCACTGCCTTCATCTCTGAGACTGCACCCAGATGCACACTGGTAGCCAATCACATCTCACCAGCAATAGCACAGATTTGCCCATGGGCTAATTACATGGCTGGGTTAGCTCATCTGCTTGTGTCAGGTCTTTTTCTGGTTTCTGTTTCAATGTAGGCAACATCTGTTTGAATTGATTACTGCCCAACAACAACCTGACAAGCTTGGCTTATTTCTCAATTTGCACAAATTCATTCATTTTAATTTTAATTTTCACAACTCAATTTTTTGTGCCTGGTCTATGGCACCAGTGGTTGGGCCATTTATGTAGGCCCATTTGTGTACACTTTGTTGGTTGTATGGGCTTAACTTTTGAAACAGTGTAGCCTGAATACATACAATTGAAACTAGGCTTGATGGAAGTCAAGATTGAAACATTATGTTTCCAAATGATTTTCACAAACCACTTTTTTTACTTAAAATAGTCTCACCTAATGATATAGGCCTATCACCAACAAACCTAAGCATTTTGAAAACTGTGTCTCCCGTGAGGTACAGGTGAGTGTAGCCAATTAAACTGTCTCTGTAGCCTTCAGAAACCAGCACAGGTGTCGAAATCCTCTCTCACAGGTCTGATTACAGAGAGTTGTTCAAATTCCTTTCCACTAGGTGGCAGTAACGCGCCCGCAATTCATTCACCATTGAAGAAGAAAAAAGACGGCTGTAAACGCTGGAATGCTGTGGCGAAATGCAACATTATTGTGCGTTGAGGAAACAGGTTTTGGCTCTTTAAAACGAAAGCAGCAATGTGAAGGCGGGGATCTGTCTGATTTACCATTGATCGTATGTCATAAGCTGGGGACACCAGTGCGGAATTCTACCCGGAAATAGGTGAAAGGTCTGCAAAATGAATGAGCCAGAGGGACTGCGGTTCAGGCGACTGAACCGACCTCAAATCATAACAGAATCACAAGAGCCCCGATACAAGGGCACAAGGTAGGCTTGCGATGCGGCGGAACATGCAAGTGTGTTTAGCATAAATGTCAGTGTTGCTGGGTAATCAAGTGAAAGGGAAACTTAAAGGACTCATGTTTTGCTTCATAATCCAGGTCAAGCCTGTGTCGTGATCTAATGCGGCAGAGCATTGTGTTTGAGATTAACGTTGAATTGCTTTCTGTTTTGGCTCACAGCACCTACAGCGGGAAGGTTTTCCGAGTGACGTTAATCTCGGTAGGGGGTTTTCTTATCCTGCCGCTGTTGGTGGTCATCCTGATCCTGGAGTCTCCTATCCAGCCAGAGGTCTTCAGGTAGGCTACGCGATGACGGCAGATTGTTTTGGTTTTGCGGTAGATCGAGAATCCAAAGCTGAAGTCCTTGTAAATATCTCCGTTGAGTTGTCTAGGTGAGCTGTCAACACGCGAGAGACCTTGCCCTTACAGTTTGACAAATACACACACACACACACACACACACACACACATACCTCTTTGAAAGATTTAAAGGTAACGCTAGTTTAGTGCACTGTGGAAAACTCGCAGCTGTCAACCTAGATGTGCTCCCAAATATGAGATTCACAGATGGTTACATTTATAAGGGAAACTGTTTCATGCACCACCTCACCACAGATGGTGAGAATTTGTAATCTCCTCAGCCAGGGCTTACAGAGCAGATTCATATCACTGGCTTACAATCTTTTAAAGGCTTTCATTCAGACCTAATTTCAGCTGAGTGAGATCGATGAATGCATGCTTCGATCAGCCGTGGCCTGTGTGTTTGATTTGTTGTCTGCTGACAGATGTTGCATCAGGTCTGAGTTGGTTGCAGACGGGGCTCAGCTGTGTGTGTGTGTGTGTGTGTGTGTGTGTGTTCGTGTTCAGGGTCATAGTCATACTCTACACTCCTGTGTGTGCCTTGACAGTAGCAGCATGTGTTATGTTTGGTGGAGTGCTCACACACAGCTCAAATATACCTTAGTAGTACTTGGAACTGCTGCGCAAACACACACTGCTCTGTTTGCTGTCTGCATGAGTAGTCTACAAACACACACACACACACACACACACACACACACACACACAGAGCAGTTTTCTCTGTTTCCTCAGTAGTCGGCAAACACTCTATGCGCTATCTCCCTGTGTGTCACAGACACGTGCACACACGCACACACATGCATATATACACACACACACACACACACTGCTGGGCACAGACACGTCAGTCTGCAGGTGTTTAGTATGCGTTTGCAGGAGCATCTGCTGGGTCAGCCATTAATGATTTGTTCCCTGAGGAGGACTACCATGCAGCAGCCTGCACTGCACTGCAGCACACACACACACACACACATGCTGACAGACAGACTAGCTCTGATATGGGTCTGGCCTGGGCCCGGCTCGGATTCGGCCCTGAATCCGTGACGGGTTCTGTTCAACATCAGAATCAGATCTCATCTGTGTAGGTTTCATGGAAGTCATGGAGGGCTTGTCCACCCACACCAGGTGTCCTAGAGAAAAGACTCTTAAGCACTTGGTGTTCTTTTGGAGTGTGGAGTCTGTGAATCTTGTGTCTGGTCTATGATAGACTGAAGCTTTTCTCTTCTTCTCTTATCTCTTTGTCTCTTTCTTTCTACCTTGCTTCTTCATTGTCACACTCTCTCTGCCCCTTCTCCCTCATTCTCTCTCTCTCTCTCTCTCTCTCTCAGTCTGAGTGATCCTCCTCTCCTGACTGGTTGTTATGAACCCAACCTCAAGCTGCGAGAGGCTCAGCGTCTCTACCAGGACCAGTTGGTTGGCCCGGAGTCCGTGGCCAACATCGGAGGTCAGTGTGTGTGTGTGTGTGTGTGTGAGTGTGTGAGAGAGTCCATTGCCAACATCGGAGGTCAGTGTGCATATGTGCGTGCGTGCGTGCGTGCGTGCGTGCGTGCGTGCGTGCGTGCGTGCGTGTGTGTGTTAGGCCCAGTGTCTCTATCAGGACCAGCTGGTCTGCCCAGAGTCCATCGCCAACATCAGAGGACAGTGTGGGCTAAATGCCAGCAGAGGGCACCCACACGTCACCCTGCATATGTGTGTGTGTGTGTGTGTGTGTGTGTGTGAGAGAGAGAGAGAGAGAGAGAGAGAGAGAGAGAGAGATGTTCTTCAAAACCCCTCTGGCAGCCAATCGAAAGAAAGATTGTTGTGTCTTGTCTGGTTTGGCTGGACTGTGGGTTAAAGATCATTTAGGAAATCACAACAGGACATGCTGCTCACTGGACTGCTCCTAAAGTCAAGAAAGTTGATGATGAGTTTTAACTTGTTAACTTTTAACCATAGCTGTAAAAAGTTACTCCATAACATTAGCATTTAGCCTAACTGCTAACAGTCTAAAAGCGCTCTGCTTTATTCTGCCATTAAAACTGTATTGAGTTTCATCTGGTTTTTACAGCTTTGAATAAATCAGATGCCCATTTTGTCTCCCTTTAGTGGAGACGGTAATAATCTTATATACTTAAGAGATCTGATAGTATGTCACAGTTATGAATGTGATACTTCATGGATATTAGGATTGACCTTTTATATGGGAGAACCACTTAGCCTTCTCCATGTCTCTCTCTCTCCTCTCTCTGTAGATGTGCTGTACACGGGCACGGCAGATGGGAGAATCTTAAAGCTGGATGGAAGAAGTGTGAGTGTATTGGCCAAGCTAGGCAGACCGCCCTGTGGTAAGACATTTACATTGCCATTTACACACACACACACACACACACACACACACACACACACACACACACACACACACATACAACAAATCAAAGATACTGAAATTGATATTTACATTTATTAGTTTAGCAGATGCTGTTATCTAAAGGGATGCTAAGTAATCAAACATACAGACGTGTGTGTGTGTGTGTGTGTTTGTATTTGTGTGTCTGCATGCTTATCTGTGTGAGTGTAACAGAGGAAGCAATGAAATTGGGTAACCAACCCTTCTAGTTAGAGAGGTAGTGTAGCAGGTAGCAGGTGCTCTCACACGACCAAACTCTCCTGTTCCCAATACTGACACCCTGCAACTCAAACTCCCCCCTCCCCTGAAGCCGCTTGTCCAGATGTTCATCAGCTGTAGTCTGCACGCATTGACCAAGACAGATCTGAGAGGCGCTGGTTTGGCCACGAGGTCAGAGTGACCAGTGGATGCCTGCCTCAGGATCACTCACAGCAAAGACAAACCTGTTTTTATCACGGATGCCATAGCCATAACTGTCCAAACTCCTCCTCTCTCATGACAAAATATTGATTCTGACAGGAGATTGTATTGTTAACCCCTCAAAATTCCTCAGGTTCCCAAAGCGATGAGCCAACATGCGGGCGACCCCTGGGTATTCGGGTGGGTCCCAATGGAACACTCTTTGTGGCTGACGCCTACCTGGGGCTGTTTGAGGTCAACCCCGTCACAGGTGAGGTCCCCTGGTCACACAGTCATGACTGGGTACAATAACACAGTTTAGCCAGTGTTTTTTTTAACACAGTTTACCCAGGGCGTAATCACTGCAGTTTAGCGTTGCATGTCAGAATTTAAACATCGTTGGCATCTGGTCAGTTTGGGCCTTCCAGCGGAATCACTGCAGTTTAGCGTTGCATGTCAGAATTTAAACACCGTTGGCATCTGGTCAGTTTGGGCCTTCCAGCGGAATCACTGCAGTTTAGCGTTGCATGTCAGAATTTAAACACTGTTGGCATCTGGTCAGTTTGGGCCTTCCAGCGGAATCACTGCAGTTCAGCGTTGCATGTCAGAATTTAAACACCGTTGGCATCCTTTGTAGCGAGAGTTGATCTAATAAACCCAATACCGGCCTTCCTGGATTTTGTGATTTTTTTTTTTTTTTTTTTGCAATCAAAACCTTCTTTTTAATGTGATATCATGTAATCACAAAACACACAATACTATAAGTAGTATACTACTAGTATACTTATTACTTATACGATACTTACACGATAGTATAATAGCTGTACTGTGACGTTTGAATTAGTGAAAAGGAAAGATCCACTGACCAAGGAACTCCCATTAAAAATAGTTTTGACGCTTGGAGCCCGCTTCAAAATAAACTATTGAGTGACGTTTCGACCCCAGCTTTAATGTGAGCTCTCCGCTGTGCATATCTTTTCTTTGAACTTTTACATTTTGTGCACCCAAAATACATGGATGTGCGTGATTTTACCTTTGTTTAAGTTTAAATCAGACACTCAGGTTAGGTTTTTACAAAGAGTCACACACAGACACACACACACACACACACACACACACACGGACTTGGCAAATTTTGGCTGCTTCTGACTGACCACTAGCAGCTCAACATTTGGCAGCTAGAATGCAGGCATTGCAGGAGTCCCACCCTGGAGCCTTATATTGTGTGGTATAATTCACCTGTCCACCCCATCCTCCACCCTCCTGCAGGTCATGTGACCTTGCTGGTACATGCTAGTGAGATGGTTGCCGGGCAGCGGCTCTCCTTCATAAACGACCTGGATGTTACTCAGGACGGCAGGAAGGTATACTTCACAGACTCCTCCAGCAGGTGGCAGCGCAGAGACTACCTGCAGCTCATCATGGAGGCCACTGCAGATGGACGGTGAGGAGCTGGACACAGTCACACCTATAGAGCTCAGTGGATATTAGATAGGTATTAGAGAGATTAGATATTAGATAGAGCCATAGAGTTCAATGGGTATTGGATCACAGAGTCATAAAACACAGTAGATATTACATCACTCATCAGAGTCATAGAACTCAGCAGATATTAGATAGATCACTCATAGAGTCATAGAACTCAGCAAATATTAGATAGATCACTCATAGAGTCATAGAACTCAGCAAATATTAGATAGATCACTCATAGAGTCATAGAACTCAGCAAATATTAGATAGATCACTCATAGAGTCATAGAACTTAGCAGGTACTAGATAGATCACTCATAGAGTTCAATAGATACTAGATTGATCACTCATAGAGCTTAGTAGATATTAGGTAGATCACTCATAGAGCTCAGTAGTTATTAGATAGATCACTCATAGAGGCATAGTGCTCAGTAGATATTAGGTAGATCACTCATAGAGGTCAGTAGATGCTTTTTAGACTTTTGGAACACTACTCAATAGTGATCTCAAGGCTGTCAAGTCTGTCCACAGGTGTATTCCCATGTCATATTTAGAGTGGTGTGTCCACAGGTGTATTCCTATGTCATATTTAGAGTGGTGTGTCCACAGGTGTATTCCTATGTCATATTTAGAGAGGTGTGTCCACAGGTGTATTCCTATGTCATATTTAGAGTGGTGTGTCCACAGGTGTATTCCTATGTCATATTTAGAGTGGTGTGTCCACAGGTGTATTCCCATGTCATATTTAGAGTGGTGTGTCCACAGGTGTATTCACATGTCATATTTAGAGTGGTGTGTCCACAGGTGTATTCCCATGTCATATTTAGAGAGCTAGCTACTCCACTGAGCTCTTTTATCTGACCAATACCCTATACTACTATACTACTCACTGCAGGAAACTGTCAGCAGTTGTCATCAGGAGGTTTATAATCCCCCTCTCACAGCTTCCAGCAACTTCTGTTCCACATCCTACTGCCTCTCATGTCGCGTTGCCTAAGTGCTTCAGTAATCACAGGCCTGGTCACTCTCTGGTTCTAATGGTGCCCACGCTCTGAAGGACATTGGGTCCAAATTGCATATAGTGTTTTTGAAATTGAAAAGAACACTCTCTCTGTGCACTGTGTTCTCTTCAGTAGTAGTAGCATGAAGCCATTGATATGGCTCATTAGTGCCAAGGCTAGGATTTCATTTGTTGTGATGTGATGCCACTATGCTAGCCTGATGAATCAGATGCTCTCACATCCTTTCACTGTGTGCAAAGCGTCTGCAGTCTATCCACTAGGCTACGTTTTATGTTCTAGCCTGATGAATCAGATGCTCTCACATCCTTTCACTGTGTGCAAAGCGTCTGCAGTCTATCCACTGG
Source organism: Tenualosa ilisha (assembly GCA_015244755.2). NCBI lineage: Eukaryota > Metazoa > Chordata > Actinopteri > Clupeiformes > Clupeidae > Tenualosa > Tenualosa ilisha. The sequence continues at coordinate 592,769 of PYXC01001219.1, forward strand.
GGTACGTTTGCTCGCCAGTGGGCAGATACTTTAACCGGTCTCTACTGCTTGGTTGTGACGTGTGTTACACGCTGGAACGCACCGTTTGAGTTCAAAGTCATGGCTTCCAGCCCTCCCTCTGTTGCTGATTGGCCCGCACAGCTCAGAGACGATAGAAGCAGAAGCCGACAGACCAACCCCTGACCATGGATACTAAATGCTTTGAGTACCCTGGAAAGCACTGACACTGTATGTGTGCTTGAGAATAAAGTGTTCTGTCTAAGGAAGTACGGAGCACAGATGAGCAGCAGATAAGCAGGAAGCGGGAGGAGGTGCTGAAGTACAGAGCACAGATGAACAGCAGATAAGCAGGAAGCGGGAGGAGGTCAAACCAAGAATCAAACCAAGGGCTCAGCACTGGGCTGCTCAAATCACTGGCAGCTTCAAATCATTTATTGGTCTTTATATTTAGATACACAGATTATTTCACTTATTTATATTTACCTGTTAACTTGTATAAAGTATATAAATTGTGTGTGTGTGTGCGTGTGTGTGTGTGTAGTGTTCTTGAGTATGACACAGTGACCAAGCAGGTGTCTGTGATGATGGAAGGTCTGCGTTTCCCTAATGGAATCCAGCTGCTTCCCGACGAGGAATCCGTACTCGTTACTGAGACGACCATGGCCAGGATCCGCAGGTTAGGCTCAGCCACTCACCTTCAGCCTTTGACATTTGAACCCTACACTGCCCACAACACCATCTAGAACAGCCCCAGCACACCTCACTGTCTAAAACACTTTTAAGAAGGTGCTGAATCCATCCTCTGACGTCTCTTGTATGATGCCCTGTCTTCTCACTAATGTACTTATGAGCCTTATAAGAACAAGGCTGTGAGTGTGTGTGTGTGTGTGTTTGTGTGTGTGTGTGTGTTTGTGTGTGTGTGTGTCTGCAGTGGGAAGAAAAAGGCTTCAAAAAACATCTTAAGATGCTTAAGGAGCTCTAAATAGCTGTGCTGTTTTAGTGACCGGATGGTGTTTTAATGACAACCGTCTAACACAGTGTGGAGTGTGCAGAAATGTGTACACACACACACTCTCTCACACACAAACATACACACAGACACACACTGACAAGCACACACACTCTCTCTCTCTCTCTCTCTCTCTCTCTCACACACACACACACACACACACACACACACACGTACAGACACACACACACACACACACACACACATACATTCATTCACTCACCCATTCTGCTAGTGTTTGAACTATGCCATACATACACGCTCTCACACAATCAGAGAGAGTCTATCTATGAATACACGTTGAGTGAACATGTGAGAATCCTCTGAACGGTCAGGTAGCACAATCAGAGGCATGCTGTTGTCATGGAGACCGACTAGCACATTAGAATAGCGGAGATAGATGGTATCCTTTCAGTTTCCACCGGCAACAGTCACTCGGAGACAAAGTATCCCCCCTCAAGTGTTGCGTGTTGAGGGGAAAAGGTGTGTGTGTGTGTGTGTGTGTGTGTGTGTGTGTGTGTGTGTGTGTGTGTGTGTGGTGCTCCAATGACTTGATTTGGTTTATGGTTTAATCTGTCTCTATTGCTCTGCCTCTCTCTTTCTCCTTCAGACACACACACACACCATTCTAGTTCTCTTATACACGTTGGTTTATTGTTATGATATTTTAGTGTCCTGATTATGCCCCCCACCCCACATAAACGTACATACACACACGTACACACACACACCCACACACACCACTCTGGCTCTCTGAAATGTGTTGGTGTGTTGATGTGGCTCTTTAGTGCCAAGGCTAGGATTTCATTTGTTGTGATGAGGTGCCACTATGCTAGCCTGATGAATCAGATGCTCTCACATCCTTTCACTGTGTGCAAAGAGTCTGCAGTCTATCCACTAGGCTACGTTTTATGTTCTAGCCTGATGAATCAGATGCTATCACATCCTTTCACTGTGTGCAAAGAGTCTGCAGTCTATCCACTAGGCTACGTTTTATGTTCTAGCCTGATGAATCAGATGCTATCACATCCTTTCACTGTGTGCAAAGAGTCTGCAGTCTATCCACTAGGCTACGTTTTATGTTCTAGCCTGATGAATCAGATGCTCTCACATCCTTTCACTGTGTGCAAAGCGTCTGCAGTCTATCCACTGGGGTACGTTTGCTCACCAGTGGGCAGATACTTTAACCAGTCTCTACTGCTTGGTTGTGACGTGTGTCACACGCTGGAACGCACTGTTTGAGTTCCAAGTCATGGCTTTCAGCCCTCCCTCTGTTGCTGATTGGCTCGCACATCTCAGAGACGATGGAGGCTGAAGCCAGCAGACCAACCCCTGACCAGTGCTGGAGCTAAATGAGAAACTGAGTGGAAGCACTAGGGGGCGCTAGCCTGGCTAACACTATACAGCCACTCACTGATGACTAAGGACAGTTAGGCCCCCTCAGTTGACCATGGGCCCTCTTGACCCTCCACCCCCCTTCTGATGCCTTCTTGCCCCCCATCCCATCTCCTGACTACCCGCACCCCCACCTCCTTTGGGTTTGGAGACCTCTGCAGACTGTCAATCACACCTTGATGGACAGCTGTCCATCTATTTCTGTGGCGTCAGGAAGCATATTTAGATTCTAACCTCTCAATCCATAACATCCCAGCAGCAGTGTGTGGACATGAGGAAGGCTAAGAACTGCACCTCAGCAGACATACACCATAAATGATTATGAAAGCTGCAATTGCTTTTAAACAAAGTATACAGATGCAATGTATTTTGAGGGCAATATATGTCCACATGTTCAACAGAATGTGCTAGAAGTATCTGACTAGCTCTCCCCCACTAAGTGGTGTTGTATGGCCTTTAACAGAGTGCAATATGTGTCCACATGGTCAACAGAATGTGCTAGAAGTATCTGACCAGCTCTCCCCCACTAAGTGGTGTTGTATGGCCTTTAACAGAGTGCAATATGTGTCCACATGTTCAACAGAATGTGCTAGAAGTATCGCTGTTGTACGGCCTCTTACAGAGTGCACGTGTCTGGGCTGAATAAAGGAGGAATGGACACATTTATCGACAACCTCCCCGGTTTCCCGGACAACATCCGGCGCAGCTCGTCGGGGGGGTACTGGGTGGCCATGTCGGCGGTGCGGCCCAACCCCGGCTTCTCCATGCTCGACTTTCTCTCCCAGCGTCCCTGGATCAAGAAGCTCATCTTTAAGGTTGGCAGCAGTCTTGAGTCCCCAGCATGAAGCTCTTGTGACCAACCACCAGACTTAAAGGCCAGTGGTCTTGAGTCCTTAAAGAAGAAATCTTGTGTAAATCAATCCATAGCCTCATTGTTTGAAGTCACAAAGTGCTGTTCATAGGAAAAAGAACAACATAATTTGATAGAGCACAGACCGAATAGCAAACCAACAGCTAACACTAACTGAATGGGGCATAGAAACTCACTTTCAGTTTCATTTACATTTTCCTATGCCCCATTGAGTTAATGTTGGGGGCTGGTTTGTTATTCGGTCAACGTTGTACTAAATTTTCCTTTTTTTTCCTACAGACAGCACTCAGTGATTTCAAAGAATAGGGCTGTGGATTAAATCCCATTTCTCTGGTGCCAGGAGCTGAGAAGGTTCTGAGTTGCCATGAACACACTGTTCAGTCTGTGTGCTACATCAGACCCTTCTTATTTGGTAGTCCTCTTGGGCTGCTTGAGATTTAAAGTGACGCTACGGCTGAGTGAGAGAGTTAGCTAAAGTTAGCTGTGTTAGCATGCACATCTTAGTGTATATCTGCATAACACTCTTTCTCCCTCTCTCTCTCTCCCTCTCCCCCTCCCCTCTTCTTTCTCTCTCTCCCCCTCTCGCCTTCCCCTCTTCTTTCTCTCCCTGCCTTCTCTGTAGCTCTTCAGTCATGATGTGCTGTTGAAGTTTGTTCCACGCTACAGTTTGGTGCTGGAGCTTCACGAGAGCGGCGTGTGTCTGCGGAGCCTCCACGACCCGCATGGCGAGGTGGCGGCCTACGTCAGCGAGGCGCACGAGCATGAGGGACAGCTGTACCTGGGCTCCTTCCGCTCGCCCTACCTGTGCAGGCTCGACCTCAGCAAGGTGTGACGCCTGGACCCTCCTGAACTGAAGCCCAACCTGGCTGAACTGGGCTGAGCTGGGCCAGACACCTGTGGGAATCCTTGTGTGTGTGTGTGTGTGTGTGTGTGTGAGAGAGAGTGTGTCTGTCCACGTGGATCCAAATATTGCATGTTGGTTGCTTTCGGTAAGCAACTCCGTTATGATTATATAGTAGCAAAGTGAACTGTTTCACATGAACACACACACACACACACACACAGGCAATGGGAATGGAAACCTATGATGCATCTATAATAAGCCCTGCTCATGCCTCTGTACTTATGTTCTGCAGCTTATAAGCTAAAGCCAGGTTGGCCTCAGACTTCTGCCTGGGAAGCAAATCATTACAAGGGTCTTTGTTATTCTAAATGTGGACATTTGTGACTTGATGTGTTTGGAGTGGATTGGTGTAAACAGAAGCATCTTTTGTTTGTGTTCATGTGTGTGTTTGCTCCTGCAAGCTGACTCATCACAAGCCACTTCCTGTTCTTAATTAGGGCATGAGTTAGCCCACCCCAGCCTTCTAAAGAGTACTAGTGTGGACAGAACTGCTACAGCCACAGAACAGAACATTCTAGATTACTCCCACGCCGTAAACCTACACTAGACTCTAGAATCTTTGCTGTAGACTGCAAAAGCATTCTAGACTGGTAGTGCATTAATGTTCTATCTGTATTCTAGACCTTTTGAAATCTCACTACAAGCTTATAAATTGCAAATATGTTCATTGTCACTGTATACATAGTGATGATCATAGACCACTTATCAGGATATTACATCATATGCCGTTGTTCTGCTGTATAAAACTGTAAGAAATTGTGAACTTATTATACAAACTTGTGTTTATTTCTATCTGTGCCAGTTATTTAATAGAACATGACCCGGGGATCAGCTCTGAAGTTTTGCAGTAGGATGTGGTTTCATGTTGACTATGAGGCCATCAGAAGAAGTAACTCTAGTATCAGCCAACAATCAAAGCATCTCAATAATGGACTCAGCCTGTGATCTTGCTTCATGCTCCATCATCATAGCTGCTTCAATGCCTTCAGAGAGAGAGAGACTGCCCACAACACACAGACAGACAGAACTAGCTGTAAACACTTGCAGTCTAGTAGAGGCAGCACACATGTAACCCCTGACCCCATGACCATCAAATGTTGGGGTTTTTTTTTATTCTTTTGGCGTGGGAGACCAGGATTAGGCCTTTTGTCAGGGCCATGTTTTTAGGGATGTCATGTCTTTAGGGCTAAATGGGTATCTTAGTTGGAGTTGTCCTTCTGTCAGGGCCGTGTTTTTAGGGATGTCATATCTTTAGCGCTAAATGGGTGTCTTAGTTGGGGCTGTCCTGGGGTTTTGCTATTCTTGGCAGTCTGGCCGTCAGTCTATCAGGCCTGGGGCTCTGCTGTGCACTGGATGCATCTCTGCATAGTTTTGACTCGACGCTTTGAGGCAAGTCACTCTGTGATGTCTGGAGACTGACTGGGCTCAATCTATCACAAATCTCTGAACAAGAGGGACGTCTTTGCTTGTGAATGACGTGTCACGCCTGTGTTAGTTTTACTGTGATTTACAAGTTTTAGTCTTTTTTTTCCTGCCTTGCAAGAACAAACGCTGTCCTCTGCCTGTGTGCTGTGTGTGCAGACACCGGCGCCACCAACTCTCCTCACTTCACCTGCTGAAAATAGAGTCCAGCTGTTCATCCCAGGTTCCTCACACACTCTCACACACACACACACACACAGGAACAGATACAGTGGCAAGGGCAAAGGAGTGTTCGTTACGTTCGCCACAGCTGCAGCTGACTCCCATATAAAACACTGAGGCGGGTGATGGGGCAACATGTTCATTTTTAGCTGTTTCTATCTGTGCTGGTAAACCAGCAGATGCAGCATTGCATTGTGTTCAAACAGTGTGTGTGCGTGTGTGTGTTTGGTTGAGTCTTTTGTTTGAAATTCAGCTCTTAAATCTCGTGATGTCTTCTTCTTGTACATACTGGAAATTGGTTTGTGGATAATAAACTGCGATGCTTCATGCCGAGTCTCTGTACTCTGTTCCCCATCTGGACGTCGTCCCCAAGGGTTTGCAGAACCCTGATATTCTCAGTCAACCTGCAGCTCATATCATAGACCATAGCTGCTGCCTGTGTAGCGTGTCGCACATCACTGTGTTTCCTAACAAACAGCACTGCAGCATTGCACCAAAGGGCAGAGAGAGCTGTTGGGCTACAGTTTGTCTCAAAGGACTGAATGCTTCAGAGCAGCTGTGGGTTATGATGTCCTCTTGCTACTCAAGCGGGCAGATAGACAGACAGATAAATATGTATGACAGATAATTGAATATGCAAATGGTTAGCATCTTAGAATAAACGTAGGCTATTATATTCAGGCTCTTCTACTTGTAAACTCAAGAGCCAATCAAAAGCCTAAGTAGGATCTCTCTAAGAGAGTCACACACTGCACCAGTGGGGCTGGGCCTTCATTGGGCATTGGAAGTAGCAATCTAGTGTTGCTGCGTGGAGTCGAGTAGAATTGGAGCATCCTCAGAGGCAAAGAGGACCTGAAGGAAAGCAGGCCGTTGATGCTACGCTCCAGTACCGCTGCTTTATTCGCACCCACCCACACACACACACACACACACACACACACAGTGCTCCAGTACCGCTGCTTTATTCGCACCCACCCACACACACACACACACACACACACACACACAGTGATCCAGTGCCTATGCTGTATTCACACACACACACACACAGGGCCTCTTGCTGTATTCTCTCTAACACACACACACACATCCACATCCACCTCTCCAGGGCCTCTGCTGTACTCACACACTCACACACACACACCCATCCACCCCACCTCTCCAGTGTCTCTGCTGTTTTCACACACACGCCCCAACCCTCCCCCCCGTTCCCACTGCTCCTGCATTATTTAGTCTCTGCACCATGGCCGATTAGGTGCACCACCAACACACACACACACGGCTGACTAGGTACACTATCAACACACACACACACATACACAGTTGATTAGGTACACTATCAACACACACACACACACACACACACACACATACACGGTTGATTAGGTACACTATCAACACACACACACACACACACACACCACACACACACAAACACACGGTTGATTAGGTACACTATCAACACACACACACACACACACACACACACACACACACACATACACGGTTGATTAGGTACACTATCAACACACACACACACACACACACACACACACACACAAACACACGGTTGATTAGGTGCACTATCAACACACACACACACACACACACACACACACACACACACACACACACACACGGTTGATTAGGTGCACCATCAGTGCTCCGTTGTGGTTGTTTGTTTATTCTCTGTTTCTTAAACTGCCCAAGGGAGCGGCACAGAACAGCTGACTGGAGAAAGAGCCTTGCACAGACACATGAAGTGTGTGTGTGTGTGTGTGTGTGTGTGTGTGTGTGGAGGGGGGCAGGGGGGTCATCAAACCATCTGGATCATTGTCCTGAGAAAAACATAACATGGTCCTGAAATCAATGATGCCGAGCTTAAAGGATTTCTAGGTTTTCCTCTGAGGCCACCACACACACACACACACACACACACACACACACCTTTGCCCTGGCCTGTCTTCGTTCTTGTGCAAGAACCGCATTTCACACAATTCATGCAATTCACGAACAACAAACAACTATGTAATGTTCCACCAGCCTAGCCAAACAGCAAGGCTTCCACAGGCGCGTTTTATCCCACAGAACAAAGCAAGCAGACACAGGACCGCTCCAGCAAAACAAAGCGCCAGTGGACTTTGAGAGGATTTCATTTCACACACCTGAAATGAACCTGCGGGACCAGGGAGTTTCCACAGAGCTCTGCGAACGTTTCCATGGGCCCATGTTAGCCATGCAGAAAGAGACAGACTTTACAATCCAGTCCCATTCTTCCTTTTATTGATGGGCAACAAACCAACCTCCATTCTCCTCAGTAACACTGTGGATGTGCAGATGGTTGTGTGTGTGTGTGTGTGTGTGTGTGTGTGTGTGTGTGTGTGTGTGTGTGTGTGTGTGAATCAGGACAGGTGAAAGCCTCTGATAGGGAGCAGAAGAACACTGTCTGAGGGCCGACACTGTGAATGTGCAGATGGTTGTGTGTGTGTGTGTGTGTGTGTGTGTGAGAATCAGGACAGGTGAAAGCCTCTGAGAGGGAGCAGAAGAACACTGTCTGAGGACCGACACTGTGAATGTGCAGATGGTTGTGTGTGTGTGTGTGTGGTGTGTGTGTGGTGTGTGTGTGTGTGTGTGTGTGTGTGTGTGTGTGTGTGTGAATCAGGACAGGTGAAAGCCTCTGAAGGGAGCAGAAGAACACTGTCTGAGGGCCGACAGAAGAAGTACGTTGTTGTCATCTTGTTCAGCCACGGGATAGACCACACCTGGAAGTTACAGATGAAGGTCTGAAAAAGACACACACACACACACACACACACACACACACACACACACACGCATACACAAAAAGTTTATTCACAAGTGCATTTCTGCAGAAGGCAAGACTGGCTTCCCAGTAGAGGACCAGAGCAGTATGACACACAGCCAACAGTCATCATTTACACGATCAGCCATCATCCCCACCATCACTAACACAGAAAAACAAGCACAGTCACATTTCACAACATCATGCAATAAGACTGATCGCTGATTAGCTTAAATTTAACCCCAAAACTCCAAGCCCAATAACGTCACACACAGATGCACGCGGTGCAAAGAGACAACCATGCAAATGCACAGCTTACATACTGTAACAGGCTAATTAGCACAAAATAAAAGCAAAACTGTTCTCACATTTGCAAACAGTGTGAAGCCCAACTGACACTGTGCAGCATCTCGTCACCTCACCATCACGTTACTAATTTCAGCTGTTCAGCTGCTCAATGATCACCTCCTCCTCTCTCACCTCAGCACCCATGTCACAGATGTCTGCCTAACCTCACACAGAAGGAAACACAACACCCACCCCTCCCACACACACACACACACACACACACAACCTCATCACTTCAGTGACAATGTCAGTAATGACTGACAAATGTCACACAGACAGGAATGAACCCCCTCCCCATCCCCCCCCAAAAAAGCCTCATCACCTCAGCCACCACGTCATTGACGACTAACTAACCTCGCACAGACGGGAAAATGTCTCCTCAAACCCAAACACACACTATGTCTGCCTCTGGCCCACTTCCTGCAGGTAGCCCTGGTGACACACATGCTTGCAGTGTGTTCACACCGTGTGCATGTTTGTGCAAGAGCTACAGTCTTCCTAAGTGCAGTAATCAGAAGTCATCATCAGCTCTCTCTGTTCCATTTCTACTCATCATGTCACACCCATTAGTTCCATCTTACTTCCCCCCGACACTCTCCACCCACCATGTGGCAAATTCACACCACATGTGTGATGCCTGTTCTGTCCCTGTCCCTGTCTCTGTAGAGGCACTGTGAGTGCAGTTAGCTGTTAACATGGGCACAGAAATTAAAGACTGACAGGTAACACAGCCGACATGCACATCCCATGCAAAGACCTGCTGCTGCTGCTGCTGCTGCTGCTGCTGGTCAAGGGACACCAATGGGACTCCAATCATATTGAGATTGGTAAAGAACAATTCCCACCTTACAGCTCGTTCTGAGCCCCCATCCAACCACTGGCACCCTCTAAGGACTCTGCAGCAGCCACCCTTGAGCTGTACGCCTGGGTCTCAACCCAACCACAGGCAAAGCAAGGTAAGGCCAGCCTTCGCACTCACTCAGTTGCTTTACACGTGTTTATAAATGAGGGCAAAACATGCTTAGCAATAACAGAAGCGCGAAATCCCAAATGATAGTGAAAGAAATGACTCAACATAACTGGAACAAAAGAACTAGACAGTGATAGACAGAGGAAGGAGGCCAGAAACCAGTAACACAGGGTGACCAGACCACCCCGTTTTCCAGGGACAGCCCTCGATTTTGGTGGTCTGTCCCTGGTAAAATACAAGACAAACTTTGTCCTCAATTTTTGAAACAACGATATTTTTAACGATATTGACTGTAGAAATAGGAATGTCCCTGGTTCCCAAGGAAAATGTCCTCTACTGCACCTGCTGAAACTAACTCACCTGCTGAAGCTGGCCCTGGGGCTGAAACCTGCAGTTGGCCAGGTCTGTGTCTGGGCTTGACTTTCGGCACACAGTACGAGAGATTTCCACCTCCAGGTAATACTTAATCCCCTTCACAACCTGCCAGCACACAAGGATGCGACACGGAGAAGCTGATGAGGCCAGACAGGTCTTATCCACCAGATGGAAATAGTTTTAAAATCAAAAGTCTGTAGGCTACAGAGAGCTGAATTTGTAGAGAATGGTCAAAAGCATAGTCTGCATTCATTTAGTCATACTAATAGCAATTTAGCAAGAATTTTTGTCTTAATTGATTACATTTTCATAAAAGACATGGCCAAGTAATCAGCTTTAGACAGAGCTTATAAATGATACATTGTTATAAATGATACATTGCTCTTTATTTCAAGTAGAGTTCTAATGGGTCTCCTCCTTCTTCTAACTTAGGCTACCTGTCTCTGGGCACTGTTTACAGCTGAGGCTTTGAATAGAAAGGCATCATTGGACTGGTTGTTAAAGGCATTGGTCCCCGACAGCACGGCCTTCTGCACCTCAGGGTTATTTTTGCTGATGTTACGGAGAGCTCCAGGGCCCGGTCCTTCAACTGGAACTGCAATAAATAAACATATGAGTTTATTCACACATTATCCTCCTTAAAAGATCATTGAAAAGTACATTTTGTACAAAAATACAGTTTTTATTAGAACAGTTCATTACAGACAGGTATAGTTTTGGAGAAAAGGTTTTTTTTAAGCACTACAGCAGTCCAAACCACAAGTGAAATCTGTCAGGTCAGTGCATCCAAAAACACAAGAGAATCATCACACTTGTTTTTACCAGACTCAAAAGGAAACAAGTGAAACAAAAACTGTGTAAATCTTGCCGTGACTTACCCAGCGAACATAAAGCAGCCGAGATGCACAGAAACAGCAGGCAGCAGACCTCCATGTCACAGGACGGCGTTTCAACTCTGCTAGTCGATTTCCTGTGTGTCAACACTTAAAACCACGCTGGTCTGCTGCCGCAAGGCAAGGCTGGCCTTGCAAACAAGCATAGTTTGCACACGATGTCGTCAGAGCATTTCCGAACACCGTTGACCTAACGAATCTGTAGGACTTGATGAATCGCCATACACAGGCCTATGTCCGCGCATCATCAAAGACCAAGGCAATGTCCGAACATGGCCGTGAGCAATCTATGCAAAATGTGCTTTATTGACAGCCAGTGAGTTATCAAATCGCATAATGCCCTAAGCTAGCCTGTTTGATGCCCAATTATTTGTCTTGTTTTTGTACTTTTATGAAACTGGATTTTCATGGTTTCCAAAACCAGAAATCGGTTTTATATTCTTGAGATCAACCACCGAGCATGTACAGAAAGCACGTTATTCAAATAAGTTACTTTGAAGGCAGACAACAGACTGTTTCTGGTTTACACCACATCCTGTCAGGCCTAAGCTATAACAGACCACAAACTTTTAGTCACCATCTCATTCGTTGTGGGGTTGTGGGGGGGGGGGGGACTGCTGCTTGCTTAAATTCATTTGAACACACTGTTGATGTCGAAATTATCCGAAGAGCTAACTACATCTAAAGTTTTGTGCTAATACGTTTGTGTTATTGTCCATGCAAGGCACAGCCTAGATAGATGCGGCACCTGCCTACCGCAACAGTGCCGCTCGGAACCGGCAGGGGGCCTCACGAGACTGTTTAATTTGTTTGAGTGCACTTGAAGGCGCTCAGCTCCCCGGGGACATTCGCTGGTGTCAGATCTGAAATTCAGAAGTTTTCAATTATTTAACAGTGCCAGGCAACGGGAGGGAACTGCGCCCGAGCGCACTGGCCTGCACCAGTGCCCTACATGGTAGGTTAGGAAGAGACATCTGAATCCAAACGTCCTAAAATAGTCACTATACAGACTTTTCACTCCTAAAATGAAACATCACATGACACGGCCTAGTTTAAACCTTTTTTGTCATTTTGTCACCACGCTCTGTGTCAGATAGGATAAATTTTCGTTCTTTTCTGCCATCTGAGATAGCACAGGTATGAACGCCTAGGCCCTCTGCCTTCAGGTTCTCAGATGTGATTTGATGACTAATTCAGCTTGCTAGGCCTACTCTTGCATGGCTATTTTTACCTCAGTGTGAGCATGCGTGTGTGTATTACCGTATTTTTATATTTGTATGTGAGAGGGAAGAGAAGACATTTGATGTCACCTTTCTGTAGCCCACATAGATAGCATAGTAAGTATCACCCATCACCCTTTATCTGCGGAAAGTGTTTTGTAGTATTTACTGAGAATAATGGATAATTCAGCTCGCTTCAAAAGGTGTGCTTAGACCCCAGGGCCACTCAGGCTCCATTAAACAGTCTTGGTTCTGCAACACTCTGGAACAATCTCAACATCACATACAGGCATTTTTATCCATCTCTCCATGTAAACACCTGTGAATGTTACTGAACTCGCAACTCACCACAAACTAACATAGCACTCATAGTCTCTCTGATATACTGATGCTAATGTAAACCTTGATGTCCTTGAGAAGATGTCTGGATGTCTTAAAGCTTGGTGAACCACAAAACATAATGAGGCAGCTTGTTTTGGTTCACCAACAACCTCTCAAAACATACATTAGACCTCCTAACTCCTCCTCTTCTACCTAAGTCTTCCTCCTCTCTTTCCCTAATCTCATCCTCTTCACACACAAACACCCAACAAAGCCTTATGGCAAATGCCAGTATAGCCGTCCAAAGCTCCCCTGCGTCTCACCCTTGGTGACCCCAACAGAGGGGTGAATCAGACAGCATGGTGGACAGTGTGTGTATTCTACTTGGATCGCATGAACACTGCAGTCATACACACAGGACTGGATTACTTGCTCACCCTCTGTGTGGGAAGACTGTAGTCATGTACAGTGCATAAGCACAAGACCATAGAAAGCCTGTTATAGGGGTTTTTTTTTACATTGAACCAGTTAGCAGGTGAACTTATCCAAAGCAAGTTAGCTTTGTGCAGCTACACTTTACTGTCTGACCGTGGACCGTGGGCTTTTCAAATCTGTGATTTTGGTGGCATGTTTCTCTGCAAGTTACATGGCAGGAAGACAAGATATGCAATCAAGCTTTAGGGACTGAAATACTTCAGAAACGGTCCTCTGTTGGCTAACTATAAAGGCTATAAACAGAGTAGTCTGTAGGCTTGTTAGTCTGGACTGGCTGTTTAGATTACAGCATTCCACATAGGCTGTTCTAGATTACAGCATTCTACAAAGGCCATTCTAGAATATAACATAGGATGCTTGAGAATACAACATTCCACATGGGCTGGGATCTGTGTTGTTCTATGTGGATCTGTGTTGTAATGTGCTCTGAATCTCAGCAGCTGCGTGGCCTGACCCAGAAACTGGTAGGCTGGCTGGCAAACATGCAGGCTGACGGCCTCTGCAGCATTCGCACTTAAACAATGCAGGAATGCTAATCGTGACTTCTGTGAGCGGAATTCATAGCAGGCATGCCCACAAGGGACATAACACACACACGCACGCGCGCACACACACACACAAATAAATTCCCATGCACACGCATAGCACTGACAAATACAATTATTTGTTCATGCAGAGATGCATATGGTGTATGTAGCATATACTGTGTGTGTGTGTGTGTGTGTGTGTGGGGGGGGGGGGTGCATGACAGCAGCTAGGGCTGGTGTGACCAAGGCAGAGGGAGACGAGAGCAGCTCTCAGGCAGGGTGATGAGGGAGCAGCAGGCACTGTCACTGGCTGCCAAATTACACCGGTCCACTAAACATACATCATTCCCAGCAGCAGGAAGAAACACACACGTTCCCAGCAGCAGGAAGAAACACACACGTGATGTGTGCGTGCGTGCGTGCGTATGTGCGTATGTGTGTGTGCACTTGCGTGTTTATGTTACTGTCTGTCGCGTGTGTGTGTGTGTTTCTAGCTGCAGGAATGAACACAGGAGCCTGTGGCAGCATATCACATGGCATGGCAAGGGATGTGTGTGTGTGTGTGTGTGTGTGTGTGTGTGTGTGTGTGTGTGTGTGTGTGTGTGTGTGTGGGAGTGATGAACAATAAAAATGTGTTTTGTGTCCCCAAGGTCGCCAGAACAAAGAGCAGAGCAAAGTCATAAACATGACTCTCTCCCTCTCTCTCTCTCTCTCCCTCTCTTTCTCTCTCTCTTTCTCCCTTTCTCTCTCACTCCCTCTCCCTTCCTCCCTCTCTCTCTCCCTCTCTCTCCCTCTCCCTCTCTCTGTCTCTCTTTCTCTCTGCCAATCTCTCTCCCCCTCTCTCTCTCCTTCTCTCTGCCGCTGGCAGTGTCCTGACACTCTCTCCCTCCATCTGACTGGTAGAAAAATGGCCCCAACCCTTCTTCAGTCCAGAATAACAGTGGTGCCTGTGCTTGCCTTACAGCACAGCCATGTTGATTGTAGGGGCATATTTAAAATCCAGGAAGGTTTATTGCCAGTTAGCACACAGACTCTCAGCCCACAGTTAGTTGGCATACAGGCTGTTAGTGCTGTGGTGAGCGCCCCCAATTCCAGAGTAGCTGGCTAAGTTGTGCTTCGTAGAATGGGCCAGTTCAGTGAATGGTTGGAACATCATCACTTTTATTGTCCCTGACAGCAAGCCGAGCACTCTGCCAGCTTTTTGCTCGTCAGTTCTCAGGTGCTCCACTGGCTTTTTGCTCGGCGGTTCTCAGGTGCTCCACTGGCTTTTTGCTCGTCGGTTCTCTGGCAATCCACCAGCAGCCTGCCGCTCTTTTGCCATCTGTGCTGTTTTTGCTATTTGGGAAATACATCCATGGTGAAATATATACATGTTGAAATAGCGACACAGGTCGAATTCATGGAACACACAGACTTTGCAGACACAATATAATACAAACATAAAGAACGAGTAAGAACACACATTCACACAACACACACATACACAGACAACATTCTTCAAAATGTGAGTAAGACTCTTGGAGCCCTGTTACTGTTACCCACCTCTGGTTAGCTTACAGGTAGTCAGCACACAGCTTGTTAACACATGGAGCTGTTAACACACACAGGATTGATAACACACAGAGCTGTTAACACACACAGAGCTGATGACACACACAGAGCTGATGACACACACAGAGCTGTTAACACACACAGAGCTGTTAACATACACAGCTGATAACACACACAGAGCTGATGACACACACAGAGCTGTTAACACACAGAGAGCTGATGACACACACAGAGCTGTTAACACACACAGAGCTGATGACACACACAGAGCTGT
Organism: Tenualosa ilisha; assembly: GCA_015244755.2. Classification (NCBI taxonomy): domain Eukaryota; kingdom Metazoa; phylum Chordata; class Actinopteri; order Clupeiformes; family Clupeidae; genus Tenualosa; species Tenualosa ilisha. The sequence goes on from PYXC01001219.1 coordinate 608,369, forward strand.
TAACACACACAGAGCTGTTAACACACACAGAGCTGATGACACACACAGAGCTGATGACACACACACAGCTGTTAACATACACAGCTGATAACACACACAGAGCTGATGACACACACAGAGCTGTTAACACACACAGAGCTGATGACACACACAGAGCTGATGACACACACACAGCTGTTAACATACACAGCTGATAACACACACAGGATTGATAACACACAGAGCTGTTAACACACACAGAGCTGATGACACACACAGAGCTGTTAACACACACAGAGCTGTTAACATACACAGCTGATAACACACACAGAGCTGATGACACACACAGAGCTGTTAACACACAGAGAGCTGATGACACACACAGAGCTGTTAACACACACAGAGCTGATGACACACACAGAGCTGTTAACACACACAGAGCTGTTAACACACACAGAGCTGATGACACACACAGAGCTGATGACACACACACAGCTGTTAACATACACAGCTGATAACACACACAGAGCTGATGACACACACAGAGCTGTTAACACACACAGAGCTGATGACACACACAGAGCTGATGACACACACAGAGCTGATGACACACACACAGCTGTTAACATACACAGCTGATAACACACACAGAGCTGATGACACACACAGAGCTGTTAACACACAGAGAGCTGATGACACACACAGAGCTGATGACACACACACAGCTGTTAACATACACAGCTGATAACACACACAGAGCTGTTAACACACACAGAGCTGATGACACATACAGAGCTGTTAACACACACAGAGCTGATGACACACACAGAGCTGATGACACACACACAGCTGTTAACATACACAGCTGATAACACACACAGAGCTGATGACACACACAGAGCTGTTAACACACACAGAGCTGATGACACACACAGAGCTGATGACACACACACAGCTGTTAACATACACAGCTGATAACACACACAGAGCTGATGACACACACAGAGCTGTTAACACACATAGAGCTGATGACACACACAGAGCTGATGACACACACAGAGCTGTTAACACAGACAGAGCAGAGGAGGGCCATTGGTTAGCACTCTCAGATATAATCACCCTGCTGCTGCTGCTGATGTCTCTAGTCTAGGTTTAATAATCACACTTACTCAATCAGAGACATTAGGAATGGCCCTAATGAGTGTGTGTGACAGACTGTGTGTGTTTGTGACTGTGTGTGTGCGTGTGTGTGCGCATGTGTGTGTGTGTGTGTGTGTATCTGTGTCTGTGTATTTTATCTGTTTCCAGACTGTTGTCCCTCCATTTCAGAGGCCACTGGTGTGTTGAGCCTCCTTGGCAGGCTCAACCGCCACAGGGACACGCCCTGTCTGCCCAAACACACACACACAGACACACACACACACACACACTGGGGACTCTTGGGAAGGTTAGGGCAGGTCAGTGCTGAACTTAGGTCACTGTTGAGACGTGCGGCCAAGACTGTGGCAGCCCCACAATCAGCCACAAACTCACTCCAAGTCCACATAGACATTCACTGAATCTCCACTGCAGCACACAGATAACCACTGCGCTATCACTCCATCACAGAGATAGTCACTGGACCTCTGTACCCCAGCACACAGACAACCACTGGGTGTCGGCTCAGAGGCTGACCTTGATCCATCCTCAAGGTCATCCATAACTAAATCTGAAGTAACAGCTCCAATCAGAAGCCTGGGATCCCAGTCCCATAACACAACTACCACCAGAAGCCTGGGATCCTAACCCCTTAACATTGCTCCAATCAGAAGCCTGGGATCTCAGTCCATCATAGCTCATCGTCACAGAGATCCATCTTTTATCTACACAGTGCAACTGTCCCATGTCTCTACATTGCAGCCCTTTCTCACTGCTCTCATGTGCATTAGCCTTACATCTACACATCTTAAAAACATTAGAATTATCTCTGGGCAAAGTTTACTGCTCCTTGTGTGAAGCAGCCCGTGTGTGTGTGTGTGTGTGTGTGTGTGTGTGCGAGAGAGAGAGAGAGAGAGGGACACTGCTATAGTCAGTCATACCTGTGTGAAGAGAGTCCCTGACTTTGCTTTTGTGCTCTCCAGCTGTGCCTAATCGTGTTGTTTGTTTGTTTGTTTGTGTTGTTTGTTTTGCGTCAAGTAGAACACCGGTTGTGCATTGTGATTAGGGTCGCGGTCAGAGACCTTGTCGCCATGACTACTCGTTTGTTCGGAGGCCAAGGGTTGTGACAGCCTTGTCAATGTCCAGCTGTTAAGAAAATGTTTTTCCCCACTCAACATCCCAAAGACAAGACTTGTCTGACACTGCGCAGACTCCAGTTTTTGTCATCTAGTCTAAAGCTGTCATCATCTCTACAGATCCACAGTGTGTGTGTGTGTGTGTGTCCACACACTTATGCATGTGTGTGTATGTTTGTGTGGGTTGGGTTTTAAGAGGGTATATAGCTGCATGTGTGTGTATGTTTGTGTGGGTTGACATGAAAAATCTCTTTGTGTTGTCAGGAGAGAACAGTGCTGTTGCTTTTTTTTCTGAAGCACGTCTTTCACCGCTCTGACTAAACACAAGCAGAGATGCAGCCCACACAGGGCAGTATGGCTGGAGAGTCCCCTCTCTCCTCTGTGGAGGGATATTAGATGCATCTGTGCACTGCCTTTGGCTGCGAAGACTGTCTGTTCCACAGACCTGCATATTCTGCATGTAACTCATTTTAGTCACATTTGCAAGCAGTGATCAGTGATAAACATCTTTCAGCATTTTTACATGTTAGCTTTTTTTGAGTTAATATTCCATAGTGACCCATTTCAACAGTAAACCCTTAGCACAGCGTCCATGTCCATGTTTGACAGTTTATCTGTGTCTGCAAACATCTGCTGTGAACTCAAAGCAAATGCAAAGAAAAGCAAAAAGTGTTTGAAAACACTGCTGAACACTTGCCTTTTGTGTGCTATTCTGAACAGACTTCAGATCTAGAAAAGATCTGCCAAGCTAAGAGACTGTGACAAGGCCTCCTTATGACTGCCAGAGAGCTCTGTGTGTTCAGATGGATTTTGAGGCACAGAGAGACACACATGACATGCTTCATCTGCAGAGAGAGCGTCATTTACTGTGGCAGTTTGGTCTGAAAATAGATTCAGAGACATGGAAGAATGGAGGGGCAGGCAAAAGGTGTGTGTGCGCGTGTGTGTGTGCGTGTGTGTGTACGTGTGTATGTGTGTGTGTGTGTGTGTGTGTGTGGGTGGGGTGGGGGGGGGGGGTAAAATTGCAGTGCAATCATCTCTTCAATAACAGACAACTTTGTATACCTACATTGTGAGGGAAAATGCAATCTAAATTATCTTCTTTTTCCAGTGTCCCCTGCCAAAAGATTACCTGTCACCACAGAAAACACACACACACACACACACACACACACACACAAATGAGAACAACAGAGAATTACTTCTATTCAGTTACACACAGCACCAAAACAGTAATATTTATTTCACACCCTTTTATTTCCCTTGCTGATATTTCTGTAAGAAGATTGTGTGTATATATACATGTGTGTGTGTGTTTGTGTGTGTGTGTGTGTGTGTGTGTGTGTGTGTGTGTGTGTGTGTGTGTGTGTGTGTGTGTGTGTGTGCTGGCATGTATGTGCATGTGTGCCAGTAGGTGTGAGTGTGTGTTGCCCTGTGAGGACACACTGGCAGACGGGGCCTAACACAGATGTGATTCCACCACATGTGAGGGCCAGCAGCACTGATGCACTGACCACATCTGCGCACTCCTGCGTTCACACTGACCACATCTGCCCACTCCTGCGTTCACACTGACCACATCTGCCTCCTCCCACTCCTGCGTTCACACTCCCACTCCTGAGTACCACAAGCTCTAGACAACAAGCATAAAAACACTGGAGAAATGATACTCCTCCATAACAGTGCACACATGTACTGCTGACGTGTGCAGAGGAGGCAGTGAATCAGCAGAGAGGGTGTGTTTAAGATCACGACTGAGTATAATATCTGACCTACAACCTGCTTCAGCCTGAGCACTAAAGCTGGACTGAAGCACATGAGTGTCCTGAGGCGGCCTCAGGGTCAGTCACGCAACCCCATTAAGGCCCAATGTTATTTAAACGCTGACCACCGATGGGGTCAGTCACTCAACCCCATTAAGGCCCAATGTTATTTAAACGCTGACCACCGATGGGGTCAGTCACTCAACCCCATTAAGGCCCAATGTTATTTCAACCCTGACCACCGATAGGGTCAGTCACGCAACCCCATTAAGGCCCAATGTTATTTCAACGCTGCATGGAGCTCCTCCTTCTACACTGCACCCACTCCAGTGCTTAGCTTGCGCTAACTACTCACTTTCTGTCTCAAACTCTCTCTCTCTGTCACACACACACACACACACATTCACCCAGCAGATTAGTGTCCATGAACTAGCAAAGGCATGTGCACACACACAAACATACACACACATACACACACAGCCCATACTTTAGCATTGCATGACCTCACTTCTTCCCTCTCTTCTTCCCTTTCTCTTTCTCTCTCTCTCTCTCTCCATTTCTCTTTCTCTCTCTCTCTCTTCCTCCCTTTCTCTTTCTCTCTCTCTCTCTCCATTTCTCTTTCTCTCTCTCTCTTCCTCCCTTTCTCTTTCTCTCTCTCTCTCTCTCTCCATTTCTCTTTCTCTTGTTCTCTATTTGTTTTCCCTCATATCTTCCTTCTCTTGGTATTTACTATGTGGTCTAATGGAGCAGTCTGGGTGAGGATGGATTGGCAACACTCACACACACACACACACACACACACACACACACACACACACACAGGACAGGAGCTGCTGATGTCTGCCTGGTCTGGCCCAGTTGTGGCCCAGTTTTGGCAGGTGTTGTTCAGTTCTTTTTTTTTTGGTGTTCTGAAGTATTAGGATTTTTACCTTTATTCCAATAGGAGCTGATGACTGGGTGAATGGCTCTGGCCCAATTGCGGCCCAGTTCTGGCAGGTCTGGTTCAGGCCCCCGTGGCCATTTGGACCCAAATATGACATGGACATTGCAGGTGCTTGAACCACAGCGCTGCAATCTGGGCAAGTTCTAATTCTTTTCAACAGATGGAATATCACTGTTGAATATCACTCTGAGATGTGTTGTCTATGTGTTAAATATCACTCTGAGATGTGTTGTCTGCTGAATATCACTCTGAGATGTGTTGTCTATGTGTTGAATATCACTCTGAGATGTGTTGTCTGCTGAATATCACTCTGAGATGTGTTGTCTATGTGTTAAATATCACTCTGAGATGTGTTGTCTACTGAATATCACTCTGAGGTGTGTTGTCTGTTAAATATCACTCTGAGATGTGTTGTCTGCTGAATATCACTCTGAGATGTGTTGTCTATGTGTTGAATATCACTCTGAGATGTGTTGTCTATCTGCTGAATATCACTCTGAGATGTGTTGTCTGTTGAATATCACTCTGAGATGTGTTGTCTATGTGTTGAATATCACTCTGAGATGTGTTGTCTATCTGCTGAATATCACTCTGAGATGTGTTGTCTGTTGAATATCACTCTGAGATGTGTTGTCTATGTGTTGAATATCACTCTGAGATTTGTTGTCTGTTGAATATCACTCTGAGATGTGTTGTGTGTTGAATATCACTCTGAGATGTGTTGTGTGTTGAATATCACTCTGAGATGTGTTGTCTATGTGTTAAATATCACTCTGAGATGTGTTGTCTATGTGTTAAATATCACTCTGAGATGTGTTGTCTGTTGAATATCACTCTGAGATGTGTTGTCTATGTGTTAAATATCACTCTGAGATGTGTTGTCTGTTGAATATCACTCTGAGATGTGTTGTGTGTTAAATATCACTCAGAGATGTGTTGTCTGTTGAATATCACTCTGAGATGTGTTGTGTGTTGAATATCACTCTGAGATGTGTTGTCTATGTGTTAAATATCACTCTGAGATGTGTTGTCTGTTGAATATCACTCTGAGATGTGTTGTGTGTTGAATATCACTCTGAGATGTGTTGTCTGTTGAATATCACTCTGAGATGTGTTGTGTGTTGAATATCACTCTGAGATGTGTTGTCTGTTGTCATCCTTTGACAGTTTTCTTCTTTTTCAGCAGCACAAGATGTTTTCTTTTTTTCTGACTGTCTGCTGTCCACAGACTGACAAACACACACGCATCAATTGGTAATGTCTGACAAACACACACCTCACTGGTTAATGTCTGACAAACACACACCTCACTCATTACTGTCTGACAAACACACACGCATCAATTGGTAATGTCTGACAAACACACACCTCACTGGTTAATGTCTGACAAACACACACCTCACTCATTACTGTCTGACAAACACACACACATCAATTGGTAATGTCTGACAAACACACACCTTACTGATTAATGTCTGATAAACACACACCTCACTCATTATTGTCTGACAAACACACACACATCAATTGTAGTAGTAGTAGTAGTAACACTGTATTTGTCCCAGTATGGGCAATTGATTTTGCAGTGGTAGTACACATTACAACACACACATACCCACACCTCCACAGAACATCTCAAGACACACAACATTTAAAATAATAAATAGGAGTAAAATATGCAAATTGGTAATGTCTGACAAACACACACCTCACTGGTTAATGTCTGACAAACACACACCTCACTCATTATTGTCTGACAAACACACACACATCAATTGGTAATGTCTGATAAACACACATCTTACTGATTAATGTCTGACAAACACACACACATCAATTGGTAATGTCTGACAAACACACACCTCACTGATTAATGTCTGACAAACACACACCTCACTCATTAATGTCTGACAAACACACCTTACTGGTTAATATCTGACAAATTTGAGATATCTGACATGTGTCACTCTTGATTTCGCCATAGCAACAGCTGGCAAGCGGCAGTCACATGCGGCCTTTGCACCTGGTAAGTACACAAGAGGTTACCTAATTTGACCCCAACTCCCTCAGCACAGTATGCAGTAACACACATAACACACTCACACAGGGATGCACTGCGTACACACACATAGACACTCTATACACACAACACAAATGCACCAGATGAGTGGGACTCACACACGACCACAAACACACAGTCCTGCACACATGCACCACTGCCGACCGCTGGTCATTGGGTAACCTAGCAACTGCTGAACCCAGGGTAGTGCTGGTTGAATTTTATATCAGTGAATTAGAGCTGAGCTTTGGTCTTCAACTCTACACCACTCCTCAGCTCCTCTCCCATGGGCTCCTACAGCACTCTACACCTCCTCATATCTACAGCACTCTACACCTCCTCATATCTACAGCACTCTACACCTCCTCATGTCTACAGCACTCTACAATCAACACCTCCTTATGTCTACAGCACTCTACACCTCCTCAAATCTACAGCACTCTACACCTCCTCATGTCTACAGCACTCTACACCTCCTCATGTCTACAGCACTCTACAATCTACACCTCCTTATGTCTACAGCACTCTACACCTCCTCATATCTACAGCACTCTACACCTCTTCATGTCTACAGCACTCTACACATCCTCATGTCTACAGCACTCTACACCTCCTCATGTTTACAGCACTCTACAATCTACACCTCCTTATGTCTACAGCACTCTACACCTCCTCATGTTTACAGCACTCTACAATCTACACCTCCTCATGTCTACAGCACTCTACACCTCCTCCTGTCTACAGCACTCTACAATCTACACCTCCTCATGTATACAGCACTCTACACCTCCTCATGTCTACAGCACTCTACAATCTACACCTCCTCATGTATACAGCACTCTACACCTCCTCATGTCTACAGCACTCTACAATCTACACCTCCTCATGTCTACAGCACTCTACACCTCCTCATGTATACAGCACTTTACACCTCCTCATGTCTACAGCACTCTACAATCTACACCTCCTCATGTATACAGCACTCTACACCTCCTCATGTCTACAGCACTCAACAATATACATCCCCTCCTGTCTACAGCACTCTACACCTCCTCATGTCTACAGCACTCAACAATATACATCCCCTCCTGTCTACAGCACTCTACACCTCCTCATGTCTACAGCACTCTACACTCTACACCTCCTCATGTCTACAGCACTCTACACCTCCTCATGTCTACAGCACTCTACACTCCACACCTCCTCATGTCTACAGCACTCTACACTCCACACCTCCTCATGTCTACAGCACTCTACACTCTACATCTCCTCAGCACTCTACAGCACTCTACAATCTACACCTCCTCATGTGTACAGCACTTCAGTGCTCCTCCTGACTCTCTCCATCTCATCTCATCACCATGTGGTGTGGATTTATGTGGTGTACATGTGTGGATTCATGTGGTGTACAATCTGTGAATTCATGTGGTGTACATGTGTGAATTCATGTGGTGTACATGTGTGAATTCATGTGGTGTACATGTGTGGTGTACATGTGTGGTGTACATGTGTGGTGTACATGTGTGGATTCATGTGGTGTACATGTGTGGTGTACATGTGTGGATTCATGTGGTGTACATGTGTGGTCTACATGTGTGGTGTACATGTGTGGATTCATGTGGATTCATGTGGTGTACATGTGTGGTGTACATGTGTGGTCTACATGTGTGGTATACATGTATGGATTCATGTGGATTCATGTGGATTCATGTGGTGTACATGTGTGGTGTACATGTGTGGTATATGTGTGGTGTACATGTGTTGTCTACATGTGTGGTGTACATGTGTTGTCTACATGTGTGGTGTACATGTGTGGTCTACATGTGTGGTATATGTGTGGTGTACATGTGTGTTCTACATGTGTGGTATATGTGTGGTCTACATGTGTGGTGTACATGTGTGGTCTACATGTGTGGTATATGTGTGGTGTACATGTGTGTTCTACATGTGTGGTGTACATGTGTGGTCTACATGTGTGGTGTACATGTGTGGTCTACATGTGTGGTATATGTGTGGTGTACATGTGTGGTGTACATGTGTGGTGTACATGTGTGGTACATGTGTGGTGTACATGTGTGGTCTGCATGTGTGGTCTGCATGTGTGGTCTACGTGTGTGGTGTACATGTGTGGTGTACATGTGTGGTGTACATGTGTGGTCTACATGTGTGGTGTACATGTGTGGTCTACATATGTGGTATATGTGTGGTATATGTGTGGTGTACATGTGTGATTTACATGTGTGGTGTACATGTGTGATTTACATGTGTGGTGTACATGTGTGTTCTACATGTGTGGTGTACATGTGTGGTCTACATGTGTGGTATATGTGTGGTGTACATGTGTGATTTACATGTGTGGTGTACATGTGTGATTTACATGTGTGGTGTACATGTGTGTTCTACATGTGTGGTGTACATGTGTGGTATATGTGTGGTATATGTGTGGTATATGTGTGGTGTACATGTGTGATTTACATGTGTGGTGTACATGTGTGGTGTACATGTGTGTTCTACATGTGTGGTGTACATGTGTGTTCTACATGTGTGGTGTACATGTGTGTTCTACATGTGTGGTGTACATGTGTGGTGTACATGTGTGGTCTACATGTGTGGTGTACATGTGTGGTCTACATGTGTGGTATATGTGTGGTGTACATGTGTGGTGTACATGTGTGGTCTGCATGTGTGGTATATGTGTGGTGTACATGTGTGGTGTACATGTGTGGTCTGCATGTGTGGTATATGTGTGGTGTACATGTGTGGTGTACATGTGTGGTCTGCATGTGTGGTATATGTGTGGTGTACATGTGTGGTCTACTTGTGTGGTGTACATGTGTGGTCTACATGTGTGGTGTACATGTGTGGTGTACATGTGTGGTCTACATGTGTGGTACATGTGTGGTATACATGTGTCTTGTACATGTGTGGTGTACATGTGTGGTCTACATGTGTGGTGTACATGTGTGGTCTATATGTGTGGTGTACATGTGTGGTATATGTATGGTATATGTGTGGTATATGTGTGGTGTACATGTGTGGTATATATGTGGGGTATATGTGTGGTATTTGTGTGGTATATGTGTGGTGTACATGTGTGGTATATGTGTGGTATATGTGTGGTGTACATGTGTGGTATATGTGTGGTATATGTGTGGTGTACATGTGTTCTTGTCCTTTCTCTTTTGTATTGTCTTTTTTTCTCTCTGACTCAACTCACACATTTCCTTGATCAATTACAGTAACTGATTTGGCAGCTTTACTACCTGGCACACCAGCATAAAATATCTATGAGGGAGAACTGTTACAACACACACACACACACACACACACACACACACTGAAAGGAATATAGATTCACTGTCAAACAAAGGGTGAATGGCACAGCCTGCAGAGAAATGTTTAAAATCAAATATTCAGAGGCAGATAGTATATGTGTGTGTGTGTGTGTGTGTGTGTGTGTGTGTGTGTGAGAGAGAGAGAGAGAGAGAGAGAGAGAGAGAGAACATTTGCATTTTAGTTGCAGTTTAAACATCATGTAACACACATACAGACTCCAGAGTTGTGAGGTAGGCATATGTTGCAGGCACGTGTTGACCCTCCTCACAAGATAGCCTACCCATCAAACACACACACACACACACACACACACACACACACATTGCCTACACATGTGAGGGAGTGAGACTGGGACAATTTTAATTAGGCTTTCGATTTCAATTCTAATTAAAAGTCTTTCAGATGTCGCTGCTACCATCAGCTGACAGGCACATCAGCTGTCAGTCAAGGTCAGCTGACCCAGGCTCCCCAAAACATAAATAAACAACAAATAGATATTCACATAAGGTAAACAAACATAAGGTAAACAGGTACACATACAGTATGGGAAATAGACACACTGGGTAGCCCCCTGAGACACGAGGCCCCATCAGCATGAGATCCCTGTTTACACACACACAGACACAGGCAACTCACACACACACACACACACACACACACACAGGCAATTCACAGGTGCTCCTTGTTAATGTGTGGGAGTGTTGTAATTTGCTGTGACTAATGTTGCTAATGACTGTGTTGTGCTTTGAAGATTTCTTTTACATGACGTGACGTGCTACAAATTGGAAGACCAAGGTGAAAGTGTTTTGAGAAGGTGCAGGAGTACGGACGGCTTGGAACACATTCTTGCAAACCTGATGCTAGCTTCCAAAGAGAGATGCTAGCACGAGAGCTCATATCAGGCGCAGGATTTTTCTTGAGTGGTTAACTGTCAAATCTCACTCTAGTGTTTATCACAACATAAGGTTAGCTTATTTAACGTTACATACACGATTAATGTAATGTACAATTCAGTGTGTTGGTCAGGAGAAAGAAAAATGTGCCAACAACCATGAAGCTAAGAGGCTTTATGAGAGAAGCCTCTTCTATTCAGCTAGCCTACTATGCTTACAACTTATTTTCATGAATATATCTGCTGTGTCTTGCTCTGTTGAAATGAGTTGCACGATGAGTAGTTGGCCATCCATGATCATGTGTACTTATGAATGCTAAAAACGTAATTTTTTCTTCCTTCCTCAGTTACCTGATACTATAGGTTTGTTGCCGCTAACGTTCAAATATTTGCTTAGAACACGTTTGAACATGGAGCAGCCTAATGTTGGTTCGATGTTCAGTGTTTGGGCTACTAGGAAGTTATCATATTGATGGATGCAGTTTGTTTTAAGATTTATTTGCTTTCTAGGAAGTCCCATGGAAAGTGAAGCATTAAAGCTAGTTCTGTGGCCATCCTCTGGATATAAGAACATCTGGAACGGTAAGATTTTTGCTGACATTTAATTTCACCCGATTATCAGAAATGTCAGATGGACATTGACATAACTTTCTAGTTGTATTAGCTCTGTAGACTATTACCAGAATTAGACTGTCCTTTTACCTTTCCACTCCACACACACACACACATTTGTAGACCTCGTAGTAGAACAGAGGGCCCTGCTGACATCATGACATGAAACTGAAGGTAGTAGGCCTACCATAGAAATGCATAATAGTTGCATACAAATTAGGTACAAAGGCTTATTTGAATAGGACAGGTAAGAATCGTGTTTTCAATAGGAATTCAATATCCCATATAGAGCCACAACAAACCTCATGTGCTGTGTTCTCATCTTCCACCAGGTTGTTGCAGTGGATATGAGTTAGTGCACAACACACACACTCACCTTGTTTCTTCTGTGTGTGTGCATCCCCACACACACATGGTTTACACACTCACCTTGTTTCTTCTGTGTATGTGCATCTCCACACACACACACACGGTTTACACACTCACCTTGTTTCTTCTGTGTATGTGCATCTCCACACACACACACACACACACACACATATGGTTTACACACTCACCTTGTTTCCTCTGTGTGTGTGCATCTTCACACACACACACACGGTTTACACACTCACCTTGTTTCTTCTGTGTGTGTGTGTGCATCTCCACACACTTAAAGGGGATTCTTACCTCCACCTTGCTTAAAGGGGATTCTTACCTCCACCTTGCTTAAAGGGGATTCAAGCCTTAGGGCTCTGCAAAGCACTAGAAATCTATTGTGCAAAATAGAAATTGAGTTTGTTATTACTCATGAGTGATTGTGTTATCTAACAGTAATTAAGTGTTTTTTTTACATAAATACAACTACACTGATGTCAAGAAGGACTCCAACTGGAGTGGGTGTCTTATTTAAATTAGCTTCAGTTCTCTTAGTTCGTTTTATCCTAATAATAATTCTCACTGATTTTTCTATGTTCATCTGCAAGTTCGACTATGTCACATATTCACTGCTATGTGTTTAATAGCATTGAGGAGGTTGTAAACTCTTTGTTATTTACCACAGACAGGAACAGTTATCACGTAATTTCAATGTGTCGTGGTTTGTAATGTGATATCAATCAGTGGTTTCTCCATCAGGTATGTGAGCTGTGCTCGTGATGGTGAGGAGCAGAACCTGGTGGTGTTTCAGTACAGAGGAGGGATTGTGTATTGCTGCTGTAAACCCATCGCCCTGGAGAGGAGCTGCTCGTTTGGTACAGAGAGGACTGTGCCAGAGATCGCAGCTTCAGTTTCAAACTCTGCTCTTCTGGAGGTTCCAGACGAGATCCAAAAGTCCCATTATTACTGTTTCAGGCTTTATTTGAAATGACGTATTTCATGAAATTCTGCAGTTTCATGAGCACACAGTTAATGGGGTGGGGCAGACACATCGGAAGTGGGCTCCAAAAATGACCTCTTGAAGACTGTAGTTTTGTTATTTGCCATCTCTCAGTGTTAAAGTATAACAGGTGGTGGTCTAAGAATCTGGCAGAAAGTTACCAACAGGCCTCAAATTAGCTCTTGGCTGGTAGATTTCAGACAGAAAATTCTGATTTACTATTGAATCTGTCAGTGGCTTGTAGATATTTGTATTTCAGAAAGTCAGATATTGACCCCTGCTAACTGATACTTCACCTCAACCATCAATCAAATTAGTCCCATCATATTACTGAAGGAGGGTGATTGGCTGAAATAGTATTTTTGAATGTGTGATCCCATTTACAAAGATGGGACTGAAATAGAACATCTTCCACAAGCTCAGAAACACCTTCTAGACATGAAGTTGCACATCACTCGTCAGAACAGAGCGAGTCGCACCCAAGGAGAAGCCACCGCTGCACTCAGTGAGTTTTATTTGGGCGGAGGACCTCAGGCGACACCAACACACACATGGGGGAAAGGCCCTTCCACTCAGGCGACACCAACACACACATGGGGGAAAGGCCCTTCCACTCAGGCGACACCAACACACACATGGGGGAAAGGCCCTTCCTCTGCTCCCCGTGTGGGAGGAGCTTCTCTGCGCTTTTGAACCTCACAGTCCACCACCGCAGCCACTCAGGAGAGAGACCTCACCACTGCACACTCTGCACCAAGGGCTTCCTCACAGACGCTGACCTCCACAGACACCAACGCACCCACACAGAGAGACCATACAGGTAGGGAGGCGGGATGTGGCAATGAAACAATTTCACTATTTACATTTATCTGTTTAGTTATTTATTCATGATTTGTTTTTGTTGTGTTTGTTTTCAACCATTTTTGCCTTTAATAAGACAGAATAGGTAACTAGTGCCCACAAACAAATGCATTGCTCAAGAGAGGCCGAGATTCTAACCTATGATCTTAAGGCTACTGGTTTGCAAGCTAGGCTCCTTGACCACTATACTACCACCAGGTGCAGGTGCCCTGAATGTGACAAGAGTTTTACCCAGGACGTGCACCTGAGGGTACACCTGTGCACTCACTCCGGCGAGAGATCGTACCTGTGCTCCGAGTGTGACTTGACGTTCACGGCGGAGGGCAGCCTCAGGAGACACATGCGCGTGCACACAGGACAGAGGACAGAGGCCGCACAAGTGCCCCATCTGCAGAAAGCATTTCAGTTGAAGACAAAGGTGTCCTGGTACACCTGCGCATTCACACAGGAGAGAAGCCGTACTACTGCATCACGAATGCCAAGTGTTTTACCCAATCACCAAACACCAGCGCATTCATACAGGAGAGAAGCCGTACTACTGCATCACGAATGCCGAGTGTTTTACCCAATCTGGTGATGAGTTCAAACACCAAACACCAGCGCATTCATACAGCAGGCTGAAAAGAGAGCCTTTTTTCCTTGGTAGTGTTCATAGCATGATTACTGAAATTCAAAATAATACTGTTTAGACTCACTAATCCAGATGTCAAACAAATAACAAATGTGATTATGTCACCAAAATGCGACCATGTCACTTCTCTCAAAACTCGTGGGATCAAAGCGCTTGCAGCCAGATCTTACAGTTCTTTGCAGTTGGTTTCGCACAGTTGTAAGCATCTGGATCCCCCGCCCATGACGTTAATCGATTATTCCCATTGGTTGGAATCTCCAGGGAATCTCCTGTGACAAAAATGACACCTTTCCCCATCATACGTGTTGGGAATGGGCTTATTTTAATGGGCTGGCTTGCTAGCTTAAAATGCAGCATCTAAGTTTTTTTGTCTATAGACCTCCGTAGTGATGTCAGCAAAACATAATTGAAACCCGCCCACGTTTCCACCCCCAAGAAGCCTATGGAAATGAATGTGATTTCTGAATAAAGGCTGCTGTCACGCTCAGTAGGGAAAGGAGAAGTCCGAGATACAGACATTTTTGCCCTCACACTTTTCTCATCTTTTCCCGCTCGATTTTTGCTAACCTGGCACTAACGTATGCTATTAGTCGCTGCGCTGACTCTGCACAAAAATCTTTTAACTATTTTGTTGCACGACCCTGACCTGCAGTATATAATTGTAACCATTTTAAACTATGGTCAGATGGGGTTTTGTTTTCCTCCTCAAACAGATTTTCACTTGTTAGCAGAAAGTTTCCAGTTGTCAGACTTTTCCACTGCCGTGTCGAGAGAACACTCTTCCAAACATGCGCTCATCTGATGAAGTAAGTGAAGCACATCAGAGAGAACAATTCATCTGTTTAACACCTGTTAAACCAGACCTGCTGAGCAGTAACTTAGCCTTACAGATGTTCAATTGTCACTTCTTGCTCTGGCATCATACTCATGCAGTCTCACACACACACACACACACACACACACACACACACACATACTCACTGCCGCTTCACTGTGTATGTGTGGGTCATCATTATGTGGTTACATCCAAGGAGAGTTTTGACAGCATCAGGGTGCACCTCACCCAGACGGGGTGGGCTGGGCTGGGAGAGAGTGCGCCTCAGCAACATGGAGAGGAACCAGCTGGCTATGCTGGCCATAGGTAGTAATTACATCAGTTTTAAATATGAGCAGTACTGAGCCTTAACCAAATTTAGCTGTTTTGGTCAGTGTTCGGTGAATAACAAAACAGTAGTATTACAGCAGTGATGTTGTTCTTAGCATCAGTTAGCTCAGGGCACATTCATTAAGTAGCACATTTACACATATTAGTGATTTAGAGACTGGGACTGTGCAGAGTCTTTGGCCAGGAATGTATTTTCGGTTTGACCACACATACACAAGCACCTGCATTGACAATGAACACTTGCTGCAGCATTAAACTCAGTTATGCGTGATACAGGAGGTCTCCACTCAGGGCCAGACCACAGAAATCAGATCCACAATCATAAAGAAAGATGGCCTCCTGCCACTGGCATCCCCGTCACCAACTTCTTGTGCGAGTGTCGCTTATTTTGCAACATTGCATTTTGTGCATGTCTCACCTAGGTTGAAATATTGCAGCTTGTGTATGTCCCTGTTTTTTAAAACGTGCGTGTCCAACGGGCCAAACAAAGGCATGATAAACCAGAGTCGTGATACATATGTATATACATTGTTAACAGCATTTATTACACGCCTCTTTATAACGCTGTAGAATGCTCCATTCACTTTAGTGGGACTTACCAACATTCTGCGGTCTGATATTTCTTGACACGCTCTGTTAAGAACCAAAAAGCACTAAGTGAAACAGACATTGATACAGTCTGTTAAGAACCAAATAGCACTAAGTGAAACAGACATTGATACGGTCTGTTAAGAACCAAATAGCACTAAGTGAAACAGAACGTTGCCATAACCAGTCAGCTGATGTGTCAGTTAATGAACTACTTTTTTAGCAGAAGCTATTATCTGTCGTAATCATTGAAATTACTATGATATCACAATGCTTCATTGTCATGTTATTGATAACTTCAGTAGGTAGCCATGTAATAAGCAGGATAACCTTCTGCGAGGCAGTCATTATCGGGAAATAACTTCATAGACAGGGTCTTGAATATAGCTCACATACACACACACAGATTGGAGGGTTAGGCCGTCAGTTTAGGATTGGGCATGACATGCTACATGCACACACACACACACGTGCTGCTGCAGGACAAGACCTCCATGTCATCTACCTATCAGAACATCCAGTATGAGGGAGGTGGTGTGTAAAGTCTCTATACCATAACCCTGGGGCCCAGGTTCATCTCTAAAGTCTCCATACCATAACCCTGCGGCCCAGGTTTGTCTCTAAAGTCTCCATACCATAACCCTGGGGCCCAGGTTCATCTCTAAAGTCTCCATACCATAACCCTGGGGCCCAGGTTTGTCTCTAAAGTCTCCATACCATAACCCTGGGGCCCAGGTTCATCTCTAAAGTCTCCATACCATAACCCTGGGCCCAGGTTTGTCTCTAAAGTCTCCATACCATAACCCTGGGCCCAGGTTTGTCTCTAAAGTCTCCATACCATAACCCTGGGGCCCAGGTTCATCTCTAAAGTCTCCATACCATAACCCTGGGGCCCAGGTTCATCTCTAAAGTCTCCATACCATAACCCTGCGGCCCAGGTTTGTCTCTAAAGTCTCCATACCATAACCCTGGGGCCCAGGTTCATCTCTAGATGTACAAGATGTACATCATTTTGATGATTCATATACCCAGCAATTCAATTTTCTTTTTACATTCTGTTGTAGAACATGAATGCATTGTGTGTATTAAAAATCTGTATCACTGAAATGTATTTAATTGTTTTTAATCCACACATGAACTCCACATAAATGTTGATGCAGTCATGTGGACACATCAAATAGATTAATGAGAGTAGACCTGCCTTTGTGGAAGTTCAGAGTAGGCACAGGCTTTCTGTGCTATGCCCTCTGTCAGATGGTAGTGTCTGTGGGTATTAACTACCTGGATGGTAGTGTCTGTGGGGATTAACTGTTAGAGGACATACATTCTGTGCTATACCTTCTGTCAGATGGTAGTGTCTGTGGGTATTAACTGTTAGAGGACATACATTTTGGAATATGTAAAGTCTACAGTTGGCATTATGGAATTTTAGATTAGACACAGGCTCTCTTTGCCATACAGTATCTCAGATAATAGTGTCAGTATGGGTCCTACCTGTGTTAAACGGGAATAACCATCTAATAAAGGATGTATGTGGGATTTATTGTCAAGATATTTGTGCCTTTGTTATTTTGGGAATAGCTGATTTCACATCTGCTGCTAACAAGCACTGTTAAATTGCTTGGCCAGTTTCACTCCCTCTAATTGAAATGGGAGCCTCATAGAGGCAAAGGTGGCACTGGTGATGGGCAGGAGCCAACATGGCCACCAGCTGGTGTTTGGTGGGTCTCTGTTACTAGGGTAAATATGGAAAGACCAGAGGGACATTGGCAAATATAATCTTTACATTGTTACAATGGTGGCATTAACCAACACATCCTCATGTTTTTGGCTAGTTTTGAAGAATTAAAAACGTCTGACAAAATTTGACAAGCTACAATTTCACCTGTTCCTTTAATATTTAGTTGAAAGACTATATAAATGCTTCTCGTGAATGCATGTGTCAAAGTTTCAACTGGACATGGTAATTCACTTTAGAAGTGAGAGCTCTGATATTTTTGATGATCAGAATGCACACACTCACGCTCATAGTGTAATGGTTTCTTCTGCTTTAGATATGGTCTAATGGTCATAGAATTGCAGAGGTGTTGTCTACAGTCTATGAGGAAGGATGACAGTGGCTGTGGTCTTCCACTGTCATTGCACCAGATGTGCAGTCACAAGCAGCAGAATGTGCTTTATGACGAGGCGACTGTAGACTTCACTGTCATGAAGCAGTTTAAAGTGCCACTGTGGTCAGGCTGGGGGATCTGTGTAGGTTAACTGGGGGATTGGGCACACCTTCGTTATGGGGGAAATGTTTCTGGAGCCGTCCTATCTTTCCCATCAGATGCGAGGCACTTAAGGCCCCCATAGAATCACCACTAATTTCTTCTCTTCAGTACAATTATTCTCTGTTTCAACTTATTACCTGCTGTCCTTTTGCTTCTTTATGTCTTGTGTTTTAAATGAGCCAGTCTGACACACACCCACACACACACACATTATTATGTGTGCTCACTAGACACAAAGTCACACACACACATTATTATGTATGTTAAATAGACACGCAGTCACACACATACACACACGTTATTATGTGTGCTCACTAGACATGCAATCACACAGACACACACACACACATTATGTGTGCTCACTAGACACGCGGTCACACACACACACACATTATTATGTGTGCTCACTAGACATGCAATCACACAGACACACACATTATTATGTATGTAAACTAGACACATGGTCACACATACACATTATCATATGTGCACACTAGACACACCACACACACACACACACTCTATTACACATTACTTTACACTCATTACAATGTGTTCACTGACTGGACAGACAAACCATGCAGTGATTGCCACAGTGACACGTCTTACATCATTTTTCCCAAGTCAGTGGTGTCCAGTATCTTACAAACTGTGGTAGTGTAAAAAAAGCTGTGTTATATATTTGTTATAGATCTACATAGGCCTAATGTTATAGATCTAGGCCTAATGTTATAGATCTACATAGGCCTAATGTTATAGATCTAGGCCTAATGTTATAGATCTACATAGGCCTAATGTTATAGATCTAGGCCTAATGTTAACGCACACGTTCAGGCCAGAGCTTTCATGACCCTATCTGGCCCATGGCCTGATAGTTATACACTGCAGTTCGACATGGCTATATGGTGGTCACAAGAGTGTGTGTGATGAAGACTTGAGGTGAACAAAGCCAGGCCAAGAGCTGAGAGTGGGGAGACTACATTTAATCAGTCACAGCTTCATGTGAAACTCATGGAGGTGGAGTGGGCGAATCAGAAACAAGACGGAGAGAACAGGAAACCAACAGCAAAGGAGTTTTGGCACATTACTACTCCAGAATTCAGAGAAAACAGAAGCGTAGGGAAACATATTTACAGTCTTTGTACATCTCTGATACATGCCCACATTTCTCTGACTTCTTCAACCTTCAAGAGAGACCCTTTGAGCTTACAATGGTTCAAATAATATTGGAGCCTCTTTTGGAGCCTCAATGGACGTGACAGTCCGAAAGAATATAGTCCGGACACAGGTGTGATGTTCCACAGGTGCACTAATGGTTCCCCTGTTCGGCTCAGCGGAGGTCAGCAAAGGCATTCCATTGTCATTGTGATGTCATAAAGGTTAGTCTAAGCCCTCATGTCAAAAGTGTCTGTGAGCTTAAAAAAAGCTAGTCTGAGAAGTGTGTGTCTTTATTCCCTCAGTACTCAGTAAGACTGCATGGTGAAGACTGGGAACCCTGGGTACTGGAAAGCCACACCTAATGACTGACATTACAGAGCAGCCATCTTGGATAAATATCCATTACTAAGCTCTCTTGCAGCTCAGCTTTAGACCTTGTTGATGATCTCCAGACCTCTGAGAGAAAAGTGAAGAAACTGTTGTCAGAAATATGCAGAGTCATCTTCAGCCCCCCAAAATACATCGCCCATAAATGTAGAAAACTTGAGTGTATTCATCAGTGTTGCTCCTAGTAGTGAGACTGTGTGAGGCCCCCATAGAGAAGCAAGCCAGCTCAGGTAGCTCCAACACTGGCGATGATCCACACCATAACAGTTTTGATCCGTTCAGTGCTCAGCTGCTACTGAGATTAAATATCTCTGTGTGTGTATGTGTGTGTGTGTGTGTGTGTGTGTGTGTGTGTGTGTGTATGTTTATCTGTATAAATGTGTGCGTGTGTATGTCGCTCTGCTTCCTATACAGCTTAGTGGATCTGCAGTAACCATTTCTCTGATGTAGATCTCACTGAAATCTGACCCAAGCACACACTAGATAACACACTCACACAAACACACACATACATGCACGCACTCACACACACACACACACACTCAGTTTAACTTTACTCAAATGTGTGTATCAAAGAGAAGGCATCCTGTTCACTTTGACTGACACATGTCAATCCTCTATCAGCCCGTCATATTAAAGATCCATGGGTGAGGAGCCCTTGACAGACAGCTCAGTGTGCCCTATGGTGGGGGGCGGTGGGCGGGCTATGTTGTTAAAGGAGGGGCTACAAGTGGTTGTTTTTGGAGAGGTACGCAATGAGGGCCACGGCCACTCCCACATATATCCCTGTGCCAATGGTGATTGACAGCACAGCCAGGAAGAGGGCGCGGCGAGAGCTGGAGCCAGCCTGGTGGAAATCCCCCTTCGTCACTGCCTTAGTGGTCTGAGAGAGAGAGAGGAAGAGGAAGAGCGAGAGGGAGGGAGGGGGAGAGAGAGAGTCATTAGTCTATTGAGTATTGCATGATCTACTAATCAAAGAGTTGCTAGGAGAGACCGTTTGAGTCCTGTAAGTCAGAGGGACTCTCAGATGAACAGACAAGAGTGAAGAGAAGAAAATGGAGAAGAGAGGAGAAGAGATGAGAGGAAAAGAGAATGAGAAGAAAAACAAGGAATAAAGACGAGATGAGAGGAGCAGGAGAGAAGAGAAGAGAGGAGGAGAGGAGAAGAGAAGAAAAGAGAAATGAGAAGAGGAGAAGAGTGGAGAAGAGACAAGAGGAAAGGAGTGGAGAGAAGAGAACAGAGGAGAGGAGCAAAGAGAAGAGAGGAGGAGAGAAGAGAAGAGAGGAGGCGAGGAGAAGAGAAGAAAAGAGAAATGAGAAGAGGAGAAGAGTGGAGAAGAGACAAGAGGAAAGGAGTGGAGAGAAGAGAACAGAGGAGAGGAGCAAAGAGAAGAGAGGAGGAGAGAAGAGAAGAGAGGAGGCGAGGCGAGGAGCGGAAAAGAGATGAGAGGTAGCTCAGGGGGCAGTTTTCAGCTCTAATAAAACAAGCTGAGTGTGGATAGCTGAGACACACACACACACACACACACACACACACACACACTACATAACGCTAAATGTGGATAGCTGAGAAGCAGTAAGATGGATATCAGACCTCTATTTCTAACACACACACACTTAAACACATATACACACACACACTACATTATGATGAATGCTGTGGCCCAACTCAGTGTGAGTGTGTGTGTGTGTGTGTGTGTGTGTGTGCACGCGTGCATGCTTGTGTGTGTAATAGAAAGCGAAATAAAAACATGGAAAATTAGAAAGTAGACATGATTAATTGGCTCATCATCTGTTCCTGACTCGGTGTGTGTGTGTGTGTGTGTGTGTGTGTGTGTGTGCGCACGCCTGTGTGCGTGTGTGTGTGCTTGTGTGTGTGTCTGTGTGTGCGCCTGTGTGCGTGTATGTGTGCCTGTGTATGTGTGTGTGTTTGTCTGTGTGTGTGCGTGTGCCTGTGTGTGTGTGTGTGTATGTGTGTGTGTATCCGTGTGTTTTCCTGTGTGTGTATGTGTGTGTGTGCCTCTGTGTATGTGTGTTTTCCTGTGTCTGTGTGCCTGAGTGTGCATGTGTTTTCCTGTGTCTGTGTGTGTGTGTGTGTGTGGTGTGTGGTGTGTGTGTGTGTGTGTGTGTGTGTGTGCAGTAAAAGGCCTCAGTGGAGCAGTGGTTGCATAAATAATGAGGCGATCATGACTCAGTGCGCTGCTGTGAGCTGGCGGCTGGTTCTTTGATGTGGAGGAGATCCTGCCAAGATTAAGGGCACATCGCTTCTGACAAACACACACACACACACACACACACACACACACACACACACACACACACACACACACACACACACACACACACACACACACACACACACGCATGCATCTCTCTGACTTTCTCATACCTGGCCAGCATGTGGCACTGACATGGCCCTGTGCAGGCGCGTAATTTCCACAGGGGTTAGAGGGGGTTATGACCGCCCCAAAAAATCAAATCCAACCAATATAAACCCCCCAATAATCATATAATTGTCTTTATTAAATATGATGAACTATCTGGTATAAATGACTTGTTGATTGTCTTGATTAAATCTCATTTAAAAGCCAGTAGAAGGAACATGCTTACTCGTCTGACAAGGTGTCTCCCCCCTTACAGAGGACTTGGTTTAACCCAACCCATCGTCTTTCTCCCTACTTGGCATTTGGTATTTTTCACTTGCTGTCGCCAGTTTACTGGTGTGTTTGGCTTAACACAAGCTAACTGCTCACAAAGGTTTTGGGACGGAGAATGAAAATGGTGCTTAAAGAGCAACCAACTATTAGGCTACTGTTTGTTAGTGTCTGTTAAAAAGAGGTAAGAAACACCCTGCCCAAAATGAAGTAGCCTAATTATTTGGATCATTAAGTTAGCTGGTGATTCTTTCTGGTGCTACCAGAGCTACAGAGACCCTCTCCCTCTCTTTAAGAAATTCTTAAAACTGCTGAATACCTGGAGTGCACTTACAATGCACCCCTCACTCTCTCTACTGCACTTACAATGCACCCCTCACTCTCTCTAGTGCACTTACAATGCACCCCTCACTCTCTCTAGTGCACTTACAATGCACCCCTCACTCTCTCTACTGCACTTACAATGCACCCCTCACTCTCTCTAGTGCACTTACAATGCACCCCTCACTCTCTCTACTGCACTTACAATGCACCCCTCACTCTCTCTAGTGCACTTACAATGCACCCCTCACTCTCTCTACTGCACTTACAATGCACCCCTCACTCTCTCTAGTGCACTTACAATGCACCCCTCACTCTCTCTGGTGCACTTTCATCACACTCCTGCCAATATCATGTTAGCATGTTGCACTCTTAGTTTGTTTTTAATTGTGCTGTAGCACAATTCCTCTTATTGTAAGTTGCTTTGGATTAAAGCATCTGCTAAATGCATGAATGTAAATGCAATGTCTTAATTGAAAGCAGTTGTTTGCTAGCGTGCTAATAGTAAACTAGCTTATGAGATAAAGCAGGGGCAGGATGCAATAAAATAACTGTGCTCATAGGACTGTTGATAAAAACAAGTCAAGCTTTCTCTTTCAGGTAATAAAGATTACAGCAATTAAAATTAAATTAACATGTTAATCATAATTTGATTGATTGACAACAAAATAGAATACGTTCAAATCATTTTGGTTATTCATGGGTTTGGAATGAAAGAGCCAGAACAGAAAGAGTGACTCATGGTTCATGGCCTGAGGGAGAGAGAGCACAGGAAACACACACACACACACACACACACACACACACTAGCCTAGCACTCAAAAAAACCCAACATAGCAAATCAATGAGACATGCCGTCTTTTTTAGAGATGGAGGATCACCCAGGCAGACCATCACACCACTTCTGCCATGTTTGACAGCTGGCATTAAGCACTGTTCCTGCATTTCCATAGGTTGTGCATCTCACAAATGCTACAATTTCTATAAAAAGTGACTTTTTAAATAAAAACTAAGTTTGAAGAACACATTCATCATTACAAATAAAATCATGAATTGTGTCTCTAACAAGGACAACATGTTATCTTGTTCATTTGCTGTTTCTTATTCACACTAATGGCATTTAATGGCATGACTGTTTCCATGGAACACTGAAACTTTAGAGCGACGGTGTACCCAGATAGCAAGACGATGGCGGTCAGACAGAGGCTTTAGAGCGACGGTGTACCCAGAGAGCAAGACGATGGCGGTCAGACAGAGGCTTTAGAGCGACGGTGTACCCAGAGAGCAAGACGATGGCGGTCAGACAGAGGCTTTAGAGCGACGGTGTACCCAGATAGCAAGACGATGGCGGTCAGACAGAGGCTTGTCAGTCTGCCTCTATTTCCCCATTTGTGGTGTTTTTGCGATCTGGGAAATACCAAATATGACAAAACAGCAGCGGAGAACCAACGAACAAAAATGCTGGTAGTCTCCTGGCGTTTAAATTAAATATTTATTTATTTATTTATATAAACAGAGATCTTAACCCCCAATGTTTAGCATAAAGTTACGCCCTTGGCCCTGTGACAGACACACACACACACACACATGGCATGCATTTCTCTGACTCTCTCACACCTGGCCCACATGTGGCTCTGACACGGCCCTGTAGCCAACTAACTGGGTTAACGGGGATGTGTTTTCTCTGCAGACAGACAAACACACACACACACATACATACACACACATACATACATACATACACAGGGCATGCATGTCTCTTACTCAATCTCACACACATACAGACACAGACACACATACACAGGGGAAGCATTTCTCTCTCTCTCTTTCACACACATACATACCCATACACATACACATATACACACTCACACAAGTGCACACACACATACACACGTCTTGGTGCCTAGCCTCTGCTGCTGCTGCTGATGTACTGAGATGCATCTCTGAGATGGATTCTGAGCGCTGATTTGAGCTAATTTGTGTGTGTGTGTGTGTGTGTGTATATGAGTGAGAGAGAGAGACAGAGAGTGAGACACAGAGAGGGATGTATGCCCTGTCAAAACACACACATAAGGGATGTATGCCCTGTCTAACACATACACACGATACACACACATGATATATATCATTCTGAGTATTAACCAATAGCCATTATGTCCATTATACATCTGCTGTCAAGCATACAGTAGCGTTTGAACACCTTCCTTCAGAGCCACATCAGAGCCAGATCAGGGCCAGACCAGAGCCAGATCAGGGCTGGACAAGAGCCAGATTCACCTCCACAGAGTCGCCGCAATCTGTGTGCATCTGTGACACCATCACTTTGGAATTCCTAACAGACATGACATTTGCTGCGGATGCTGTGGTCGTCCCCCTGGGGTGTCATGAATCTGGTGCTAAGAGCCCCTGAACAAACCATGAAAGGTTGAGTTAGTCAGACTCTACCGGAGAGTCACACTGTATGTGATGGACGATTGAAGAAGCCTGTTAATGACCAGGCTCACAGCGGCAGGGTTGATTACACTGGACACAGTGCTGATATGCTCACACATGACACTCAAAAAGAGGAGGCAGAGAGAGGAGGAGAGGCAAGGGGTCCAAGAAACAGACAACACCCACCAGGGAGAGAAGATGAGTCTGAGAAACAGACGTCACCCCCCGTGGAGAGAAGAGGGGTCCGAGAAACAGACGTCACCCCCCGTGTCGTAAAAAAGAGCAAATAGATGCAGAAGGAGACGAAGAGTCCATCCGAGAAACAGACGTCACCCTTTGTGACGTTCACCAGGCTGCTTCTGACTAGCGAATAATTCTTTTTCTGGCCAGTCATAATTCCTAATCTCCACTCATAATTCCTAATCTCCAGACTAATTTCATCACAAGGTCATGCAGGAGAATTTGAGAGTTTGAACAAAACTGATTAACTCTCCCTGTCTGCAGCCCACTGACAGCTTTTGTCTGTTTCTGTTTGGTCAGTTGTGTGTGTGTGTGTGTGTGAGAGAGAGAGAGAGAGAGAGAGAGAGAGGATCTGAAGCTTTATGAGTTTAAAAAGAGGCTGGTCAAATGTGTGTGACGTCTGAGGTTGAAGTGTGTTTAGAAGAGAACAGAAAAATGTGTCTGTGAGCATCTGAAGCTGAGTATGTTTCAAAAGAGACAAGAGAAGTATGTGTGTGTGTGTTTGTGTGTCAATCTGTCTGTTTGTATGCATGCTTGCATCTGAAGCTGAGTGTGTTTCAAAAGAGAGTAGAGAAACGTGTGTGTGTGTGTGTGTGCACGTCTGTGTATTTTAAAAGAGAAGGCTAAGGTGTGTGTCTGTGTGTGTGTGCGTGTTGTGTTTAAAAACAGCTCCTAGGAGAGGTAGTGGCTCTGAAACACGATGCCAGCCAGGCTCCTTTGCTCAGAAACCACTTAGTCGAGAGTGTGTGTGTGTGTGTGTGTGTGTGTGTGTATGAGTGTGTGTGTGTGTGTGTGTATGAGTGTGTGGGTGTGTATGTGTGTGTGGGTGTGTGTGTGTGTGTGGGTGGCCTGCCTCAGGGTAGATGAAATATGCAACACTACTGCCACTAGTACTACTCTCCTGAGTGCAGGAGCAGAGATGCCATTACACACATGCACGCACACACACCACACACACACGCATACACACACAATCTCTCTCTCACTCTCTCTCCCCCTTTCTCACGTACACACACACGATCTCTCTCTCTCTCTCTCTCCCCCTCACACAAACACACACACACACACACGCACTACAATATACACACACAAAGACACAACAACACCAACATTCAGGTGTATGAAACATAGGGATAAGGAGAGAAACAGAGAGAGAGAGAGAGAGAGAGAGAAACAGAGAGAGAGAGAGAGAGAGAGAGAAGGGGATGTTTAAGGTTAAGTGGATAGAGAGAGACGGTTAAAATGTCCTTTTAAGACTCCTTCGAGTCTTCTTCTGACGTGGCGGTGAGAAGCTTGAGGAATACCCAACCAACGAAAATACCATTAAATATTCACAAGCTGCTGGGCTTCCAGACTGATACACCCCCTGATGCCCCTGCCATGAAGGTAGCTTTTGGCCCGATCACAAACCCACTCTGCCATGAAGGTAGCTTTTAGCCCGATCACAAACCCACTCTGCTATGAAGGTAGCTTTTAGCCCGATCACAAACCCACTCTGCTATGAAGGTAGCTTTTAGCCCGATCACAAACCCACTCTGCTATGAAGGTAGCTTTTAGCCCGATCACAAACCCACTCTGCTATGAAGGTAGCTTTTGGCCCGATCACAAACCCACTCTGCCATGAAGGTAGCTTTTAGCCCGATCACAAACCCACTCTGCCATGAAGGTAGCTTTTAGCCCGATCACAAACCCACTCTGCTATGAAGGTAGCTTTTAGCCCGATCACAAACCCACTCTGCTATGAAGGTAGCTTTTGGCCCGATCACAAACCCACTCTGCCATGAAGGTAGCTTTTGGCCCGATCACAAACCCACTCTGCTATGAAGGTAGCTTTTGGCCCGATCACAAACCCACTCTGCCATGAAGGTAGCTTTTGGCCCGATCACAAACCCACTCTGCTATGAAGGTAGCTTTTAGCCCGATCACAAACCCACTCTGCTATGAAGGTAGCTTTTAGCCCGATCACAAACCCACTCTGCTATGAAGGTAGCTTTTAGCCCGATCACAAACCCACTCTGCTATGAAGGTAGCTTTTAGCCCGATCACAAACCCACTCTGCTATGAAGGTAGCTTTTAGCCCGATCACAAACCCACTCTGCAATACTGAGGTTAAGCAGGAGGAAGTGAACGACACATCAGCCTTTCCCCACATGCACGGCACTTCACTCTCCTCTCCTCCCCTACCCTCTCCTCCCCTCTCCTCTCCCTCTCCTCTCCTCTCCTCTCCCTCCCCTCTCCTCTCCTCTCCTCTCCCTCTCCTCTCCCTCCTCCCCTCCCCCTTCTCTTCTCACCTCCCCTCCCTCTCCTCTCCTCTCCTCCCCTCCCCCTTCTCTTCTCACCTCCCCTCACCTCTCCTCCCCTCCCCCCCCCCCCCCCCCCCCCCCCCCCCCTTCTCTTCTCATCTCCCCTCTCCTCTCCTCTCCCCTTTCCTCCCCTCCCCTCCCCTCTCC
This sequence comes from Tenualosa ilisha, assembly GCA_015244755.2. Lineage (NCBI taxonomy): Eukaryota > Metazoa > Chordata > Actinopteri > Clupeiformes > Clupeidae > Tenualosa > Tenualosa ilisha. Next base: position 636,746 of record PYXC01001219.1, read on the forward strand.
TCTCTTCTCCTCCCTTCCCCCCTCTCCTCTCCTCCCCTTCCCCTTTGCTCCCCTCTCCTCCTCTTCCCCTCCTCTCCTCCCCTCCCCTCCTCTCCCCCTCCTCTCCTCTCCTCCGCTGAGCTCTTCTAAGAACACAGCACAGACCAGCGACTCAAACAAACCATTTTAATTCATAATGGTACATATTGGATACAGCTCTGCATATTGGTCATGAGTTCATCAGGGCAACACAGAGCTCTAATCTGTGTGTGTAGAACTCTCTATACTCCTTGAGCACGTTCTACTGTTGGAAGTCTGTTGGCTGTTTGTTAATTAGCTCGCTAGTTTTACACAGTAGCTCCTCTTTAATGTCTGATTTTCCACAGGTCTGCTGCTAGAGTATACCTCTGCTTGCCACACTCACATACATGGACTCTTATGAGCCTGTAAGGCTTGAAACCTCCCTCTGTGAAAATGACTTACTGATTGATTTATTTAGTTTGGGTGTTCAAGTGACAACTGGAGCCGATGACAGGTCCATTATCATCAGCTTCACAAGCCTTTTGACAACACTAATAGACAAATATACCCCCCCACACACATACACGCATGCATGCAGATGCTCACACACACACACATAGATGTTGACACTCGCTCACACGCACACAGACGCTCACACACACACATACAATGTGTGCCACACACACACTTGCCTCTGCTTAGCTCTGTGTAGAAAATGAGCAACCCTGTTAAAGATTTGCCCACCATCTGGTCCGTGCAGCCCTGTGCATTTCACACACTAATTGCCTGGCATGTTCTATATTTAGAGAAGTGAAATCAGCGGAGAATGAAGGTGAATTTGACTTCCTGTGTGTCCTGTTGTACTAACACGCTGTCTAATTAATGAGCCCTTAACTGTGTGTCCTGTTGTACTAACACGCTGTCTAATTAACAAACCCTTAATTGCACTCACGTGTCGAATGAGAAACACACAGAAGAGTCTGCCGAAGGTCACGGTGATGTGAGGGTGGGGGTGGGGGGGGGTGGGCATGGGGTAAAGGGCAGCAGTTTCAATATGTCACTGCCCTGGACCGGGAGCCTGTGTACGGAACCACGGGTGGGGAGGGTCAAAGGCGTTATTACACTCCCCTGCCCTGGAGGCAACACAGGTGGGGCAGGTGTGTGTGTGTGTGTGTGTGTGTGTGTGTGTGTGTATGGGGGGGTAATACATGGGGTGGGTGTAACAATAGAGAGGACATGCTGCTCATTAGCATAGTTGATTTTCTCATTTAAGTGGAAGCAGAACAGGCCAAGCATAACAGCCAGCCACCATCCACAGGTCACACAGCACATTGGCTGGGCCCGCAGGGTTCAGGGAACAAGGGAGGGGGGGGGGGGGACAGAGAAAGGGAGATGCAAGGGGAGGAAGAGAAGGGGGAGAGCAAAAGAGGAGAGATGGAAGGATAGAGAGAGCAGAGATGTATTCAAGTATTCAAATGCAAATGTGACCCTCACACACTGCCACCTAGTGTGTTTGTCTACAGCTGTGTGTTAACAATGTAAATACATTATATGGGCTATCTGTCATTTCAATGAGAGACAACATGCTGCATCACTCAGTGCAAAGCAGCGAAGCATCTTGGGCATAAAACACGGCTAGCATGTTTTTGCATAGCTGTTAAAGTGGCTTTAGTTAGGCACTTTCAGTCACAGTCAGTCACTGCCATGGACATGTGAGCCATGATGTCATCCAATTGACTCCCTCTGCAAAAAACAGCCAAACTGAACGCATCAAACACAAACTCATGGTGATTCCAGTGTTATGATGCTCATTTTCACCCTGCATTAAGTTGTACTGAAGGCCAAAGATTCGTGGCCAGACTGGTTCAGTGTTGTAGTCTGTCTTCAGCAGCAGGCCAAGCCCCAGTCTCAGACGTAAGCATGGAACAGGGGTGCAATACCAGTCTCTGCTGGGCTCACTGCCACTGTGCAGAAGAGTGCAAACCAACACAATATGAGCACATCTACAATGAGACAAGCCGTCAGCATAATCTATGATCTCAATTACCACAGGTCAATACACTAATGACTACATTAGGCCCAGTGCTAAACTGTCTCTCGATGGCGGCCACCAGACGTGGTGTGCTATCCCAGCAGGCAGGTGGAGCTTCAGGCCATAATTCATCCCCCAGCCGTGGGCTCTGTGATGGCATCCACCCACAGCCATGATTGTATACAGTCCAGGAGAGTTCATTTAGTGCAGCACAAGCCTCAGCACTGTCACACAGGCCAAAGCAGAGTTTCATGAGGCAAACACTCAGTCCATGAGGTTCTAACACACAGGTATAGATAGATAGATACATTACGGTTCTACCATGGTGGTTAAGTGGGATCTATGTTTATGCAGAGCCTCTGCAGAGCCTGACGTGCATCTCCAAAACTTTCTAACTACGCGTGGAAGCAATGCAGACCGCAAGTGCTGTGATTAGTCGTGTTCATTCACTCCCTTTGTTTTGTTTTCCAGTGTCTTTCAGCAGCCCAATGCCGGTACTTTTAGCAACATGCTAGTCCACTGGATAGACCTTTAGCAACATGCTAGTCCACTGGATAGACTTTTAGCAACATGCTAGTCCACTGGATAGACATTTAGCAACATGCTAGTCCACTGGATAGACTTTTAGCAACATGCTAGTCCATAGACTTTTAGCAACATGCTAGTCCACTGGATAGACTTTTAGCAACATGCTAGTCCACTGGATAGACTTTAGCAACATGCTAGTCCACTGTATAGCATCTATTTTTTTTTTAGCAACATGCTAGTCCACTGTATAGACTTTTAGCAACATGCTAGTCCACTGGATAGACTTTGTAAATCATTCAAGGCATCATTTTGAATCCACTGTCAGGATGTTCCGATTGTACTGCCTGTCTTTCAATAATGCTTTAAACACTTTGTCACTTTTTTTGAAGTCAATCATGAGAAGTTTGCTTGGTAACAGAATATACACTGACTGTCCAGAAACCTTGTAAATAGTTCTTATATTTTTCTTGCACCAACAGCGAGGCTTTTGCAATATACAGTGTTTCTTTTAATGGTAATGTTAGCAAATGAAAGCATGACAAAGGAATTCACCAGACTCGACTCAACTGCATCGCTGAGGGGTAGGTAGGGCCACTCGAAGCAATTTGGTGAAGTGTGCTACACAAATGTGGACACACTCGATACAGAACCATAACAGGAGAGCAGTGGCGACATGACAAAGCAGTGCCCTTTGCACTGAGTCAACACAGAACCATAAATCCTCCTTTACCATGACACCAGTCTACTCCACTCTACCCCAGTGGAGGCTGTGGATGAGCCAGCGTTGGACGCTTGTGCTGTATCCATGGCAACCAAGAGGACAGGGGCCTGCCCTTTCACTCGTGCACGATTTCCTCTTTTCTTTTTGGGTTGTTACAATAGTGTACACACACACACACACACACACACACACACACACACACACCTACAGCACAGACACTGACACAGAAATACACACAGGTTATAATGATGTGATATAAATCCCACAAACTGATTAGCAGAGTAAGACACTGAGTGACTGCAGCAGCTGGGATGGTCCTCTGTCTTTGTCACTCTCTGTCTGTCTCATGACAGTGCAGATACCTACAACCACAACAACAACAGCAACCACAGTGTGCTGTTAGCAAGAGGAGAGAAAGCAGTGACCTGTGAGACACACACAGTCATACACACACACACACACACACACACACACAGGAGAGCCAGAGAGAGGAGCACACCAATCAGTCACCAGTCAAGAGAAGAGGGATGGACAGAACAGAAGAGGAGAGAAGAGAAGAGGAGAGGAAAGACTAGAGGAGGAGAGAAGAGGAGAGGAGAGTAGAGAGATGGAGGGAACAGAGATGGAGGGAAGAGAAGAGATGGATAGAAGAGGAGGGCATCTAAAAGAGTCTGAACTTGAACTTGATACAAATGTAAACAACATGTGAGCCTGGTGTCCACCCACTCGGAGTGTGTGTGTGTGTGTGTGTGTGTGTGAGCGTGAGTCAATCAGAGTGCTGGGTGTCCTCCCACCATGTGAGGAAGGCATTTATTGGGGTTTATGCCATGTAAGGGTTGCTGGGCGTGTGTGTGTGTGTGTGTGTGTGTGTGTGTGTGTGTGTGGTGTGTGTGTGTGTATATGTGTGTGTGTGTTTGGTGTGTGTATGTGTGGGTGTGTGTGTGTGTGGTATGTGTGTGTGGTGTGTGTGTGTGTGGTGTGTGTGTGTGTGTTTCTTGAGGTTTATGCCATATAAGGGCTGCTCTGACACCCTGTGGCCCCTGCCAAAGTGTTATATAAAGAGCTTAGGCCTGTTGGTGTGGGAGCTGCTTTCAAAGCACAGAAGCTGATTAGCAACACAAGCTTACCAAAAAACAGATTGATGCTCTTCACAGGCAACACACACACACACACACACACACACACACAGATCAGTCTTCTAAACATGTAGTCACATACAAAATCACACATATGGGTCAGTCATCACACACACACGCACACACACACACACACGCACACACACACACACATGCACATGGGTCAGCCCTGACACACATGCGGCTGGAAAGGCTCACCATTATTTCCCAGGCCAAGGATTTCATTAATGCTACATTTCATTCAGTGGCCCTGTCACGAGTCACGACAACTACATTCACTACATTCCCAAACACACTGCATGTTCAAAAGAACACACACTCAGAACCCCCGCACAGCCACCACATTCACAAACAGACGCACGTAATGTCACACCTAATATGGAGCACTAAGAGGATAACGGATCAATTCAGTCAGAACACGACTGCAGTTTTTCTTGACTGCTAAGAAGCACTTAATGAAAACTGGGATCCACTTGATCTTCATCCTCACTTTCTTAGCACAGAAGATCCCAGCACATCCAAGTGTGTTTTAAATGTCTACTCACCATTAGAGCCTTTTGCAAACAAAATGTGTGATTTTGGGCAGAGTGCTCCTGTTTAGGCCTTTGCATTAAATGATTTGAAAATGTGCACTCGGAAGTGATGGGATGATTGCATAGGACCACAGCAATCAAGAAAAACTCTACTTGCAACATGCTGATAATGGGGCTTGCTTGGTTTGGGAGGATAGTTTTAGGTTTTAGTTTTAGGTTGTAACATTCTGGTTTTTTCACACTTTCAATACAGTCACCAGATAAATGGCACAGACATCGCAAATCCTAAGGCAGAATCGGCTTATTTTGAAAGCAAAGTTTTGTATTTTGTCCCCCTGTGTGTTCTGATTGACTGAGAGTACTCACTGATCTGACCAATGACTGACTGAGAGTACTCACTGATCTGACCAATGACTGACTGAGAGTACTCACTGATCTGACCAACGACTGACTGAGAGTACTCACTGATTTGACCAATGACTGACTGAGAGTACTCACTGATCTGACCAATGATTGAGTTGTTTGGAGGACAGATTTGCTTTTGCTATGTTTCAAACGTTTTGGCACCATTAGAGCCTTTTGCAAAGTGCTCCTGTCTCCACACACACATACACAAACCCTGGAGAAGATCTTGTCAGACAGGCCAAGGTCCTCCTCTCCTCCTGTCCCTCTCCCCTCAGAGGGAGCGCTAGGAGACGGTTACCACGGTGACCTTGCCTCCAGAGCCACTCTGAGAGGACAGAGATTAAAGGCACCACTTGAAGGAGGCCACTCCAGCCCGAGGCTTGCTTCTGACTCACCCAGTGTGTGTGTGTGTGTGTGTGTGTGTGTGTGTGTGTATCTTTCAATTGACTGAGGCCTGCCTTTGAGTTACTAAGAGTGTGTATATGTGTCTGTGTGTGTGTGTGTGGTGTGTGTATCTTTCAATTGACTGAGGCCTGCCTTTGAGTTACTAAGAGTGTGTATATGTGTGTGTGTGTGTGTGTGTGTGTGTGTTGGAAGCCATTCTGTCCTCTGTTCTTGTGTGTAAGTCTATATGCGTAAGAGGAGAGGATGCATGTGTGTGCGTGCGTGCCTGTGTGTGTGTGTCTGTGTGAATGGACTGAAGAGGACACAACTGAAAATGCACTCCAACAAAATGTGTGAGTACACACATGTATCAAAGAGCTTATAAAGCAGAACTTCTTTCTTAAAACACACATTTGTTTTTTATCTCCCCCTGTTATGAGGTAATGAGGGGAGCCACACACTCATCTGTGTGCATGCATGCCTGTGTGTGTGTGTGTGTGTGTGTGTGTGTCTTCTCTCTTATCAGTGAAGAGGAAAGACACCCTCTCAACAAACATACCTTGCAGCAGAAAGAGAACATCCCTGTCACAACTGTGGGAGCCGACATGGTCTCAAAGAATCGGAGAAGGTTTATTGGATTTTATGGCTCAAAAGGACTTGTTTTATTTTTCACAGTTAGTGACAATAACCCAACATTCACAATAACCCAACATTCTAAACCCTTCATTTCTATGTGTGTGTCTGTGTATCTATTGTGTATCTATCTATCATCACTTCTATGTGTGTGTCTGTGTGTCTATTGTGTATCTATCTATCATCACTTCTATGTGTGTGTCTGTGTGTCTATTGTGTATCTATCTATCATCACTTCTATGTGTGTGTCTGTGTATCTATTGTGTATCTATCTATCATCACTTCTATGTGTGTGTCTGTGTATCTATTGTGTATCTATCTATCATCACTTCTATGTGTGTGTCTGTGTATCCATTTATATCACTCTGAGTAGCCTGGTGGTGTGCTTACTCCAACAGCAAACACAGACAGATGGACAGATGGATAGACAGATAGACAGATAGTTAGTTGGATAGATAAATAGATAGAACATGTGGAGATGCAGACCAAAGGTTCCTTTATCCCCCATAACGCGTGGAGATGGAGACCAAAGGTTCCTTTACTCCTCATAACGTGTGGAGATGGAGACCAAAGGTTCCTTTATCCCCCATAATGTGTGGAGATGGAGACCAAAGGTTCCTTTACCCCTTATAACGCGTGGAGATGGAGACCAAAGGTTCCTTTATCCCCCATAATGTGTGGAGATGGAGACCAAAGGTTCCTTTACCCCTTATAACGCGTGGAGATGGAGACCAAAGGTTCCTTTATCCCCCATAATGTGTGGAGATGGAGACCAAAGGTTCCTTTATCCCCCATAATGTGTGGAGATGGAGACCAAAGGTTCCTTTACCCCTTATAACGCGTGGAGATGGAGACCAAAGGTTCCTTTACCCCTCATAACATGTGGAGATGGAGCCCAAAGGTTCCTTTATCCCCCATAATGCGTGGAGATGGAGACCAAAGGTTCCTTTACCCCTCATAATGTGTGGAGATGAAGACCAAAGGTTCCTTTACCCCTCATAACATGTGGAGATGAAGACCAAAGTGCTCCCAACATCACCAGGCTTCTTCACCCCCTGCAAAGTGTGGCTTTGAACAACCAGCACCCGGTTCCCTCACCCCCTGCAAGGTGCTGCTTTGAAGCTGAGTGGCCAGCTGTCAGGCATGACGGCCCGAAGTGGAGGGAGAGCACTCCGCCCAACAACAAGACGACACACCTAATCGACACACAACCACACACCAATCAACACAACTAGTCTACACACAAATCCAAATCTCATTCTTAAACTAACATGTTCAGCAGCACTAGACGGCTATCATCATTTTTTTGCAAATGTCATAATTAGAGGCAAATAGAAACAGTCAAAGATGTTTTTGACATAATTATCTTTTTTGTGAAGCTTTACTATACTATGCCTTAGGAAAATGTATGGGTCTAAGATGTATAGTACATTGTCACTGACCGAGACTAATATGTGATTATGTGACACACACACACACACACACACACATAATTTTCTCCTTTGGGATCCTTTGATACATCTCTGTTCAGCTCACACATATACACACTCACACTTCCTGAACACTTCGCTGCCGAATTTTTCTCACCCTTCATCATTCACACGCACTCATCCAGTACATGCATATGTACAGGCACACACACACACACACATCCAGTATGTACTGAAAGAGACGTTTACTGGATTTAACACTAAATTTAACACTAAATAGCGATAAAAACCCACCCACACACAACACATTTTGCTGCCACCCATCCTCCACACAAACACACACACACACACACACACACACACACACACACACACACAGACACAGTGAGAGCGTGTGAAAGCTTCCTTTGAAAAGTGGAGTGTGTGGGTGGACAAGAGAGGGGGCGCTTAAATGCCTCAACCAACCACACTCTGGTCTCACTCGTCTTCATTCCTACTGCTGTTTTTCCAGCCCCCCACCCCCCCCCCCTTCTCTCTTTCCCTCTCTCTTTCCCTCTCTGTCTCTGTCTTGTTGTTTTTGGAAACACTGGCACTGTAGTAACAGCTGGGAGTGGCGGCTAGAGTTAGCCAGGCAGCTCTGTGTTCGTGTGTGTGTGTGTGTGTGTGTGTGTGTGTGTGTGCGTGTGTGTGTGTGTCTGGGCTTCAGAGCCCTCTAAAACACTCCTAAAAAGGTTCCCATATTTCCTAGATGTGTCTGATACAGCCAATCACAGACGGAGATATGCCTGAAATAACCAATCACAAACAAGATGAGCATAAGCATTCCTGATAGCCAATCACAAACAAGATGATAATAACCAACTATGAGCAAGAGTTTGCCAGATATATCCAATCACAAACAAGATGAGGAGTGGCTGATAACCAATCACAGAAAGGGGTGTGCTTGATGCGTCATTCATCAGTAGTAGCTACAGTCTGACCTGATAAAATACTACACCTTCAACCAATTCAACCAATCAATGATCAGGCCTGAGCTCTCCTGAGAGCTCAGACATCTGACGAAGGGGTGGTTTGTCCTCTGACTCCTGACCCCTGACCCATGACATCAGTGTGGAACCTCGCTCTCCCATGTCCACATCCATGACTTAGGTGCCCTCGAGTACAGCATCTAACCTTGTGTGTAGCGTGTAGAGTGTGTACCATGCACGTGTATTGGTGTGTTTGTGTGTGTGTGTGTGTGTATATCTATGTTTCTGTGTGTGTGTGTGTGTATGTGTTTGAGTGTATAAGTCTGTGTGCTTGTGTGTGTGTGTGTGTGTATCCCTGTGTGTGCGTGTGCGTGTGCGTGTGTATGTGTGTGTGATCACCACCCTCAGGGACTAATGATGTCAGACCCACAGACTTTTATGTGACCTACTGCCCAGGTGAACTCCCAGGACATGTTTCCTTGTCGCTGTTACACTGACGCTCTGACAGCTGTGGAATCTACCCTGCTCTATTCTCCTTACATTTCATTAGAAGGCAGAATAGGTGAGAATTGAAAAGCTTTACACTGGTTTGGTATATCAGAATGTAGACTATTATAAAGCTTTAAGTTGGTTTGGTATAGCAGCAGTTGGACTATTATAAAGCTTTACGTTGGTTTGGTATAGCAGCAGTTGGACTGTTATAAAGCTTTAAGTTGGTTTGGTATAGCAGCAGTTGGACTATTATAAAGCTTTAAGTTGGTTTGGTATAGCAGCAGTTGGACTATTATAAAGCTGTAAGTTGGTTTGGTATAGCAGCAGTTGGACTATTATAAAGCTTTAAGTTGGTTTGGTATAGCAGCAGCTGGATTGTTTTGATTGTAACCATGGCTCCCAGTGGCATCTTTTCGCCCACGACCACAAGACAGCATTTTACACCATTTCACTCTCTTTCACTGCTCAGGGATGTCCACTACAGAACAGCACACAGGACAAAGCTCCGCTGGCACAGTGAATGTGTGTGTGTGTGTGTGTGTGTGTGTGTGTGTGCAAACTGGGGGTGATTGGCCAGCTTCACTTCCACAATCCACAATTCAAAAGCTTTTAACAGCATCTATTTTTTCACAGTCACACAAACAGCCATACACACACACTGCAGTACACACACATACTGTCTAGAAAAGCATGTTTTCTGTGTGCACTATGAGTGTGTGTGTGTGGTGTGTATGTGTGTGTGTGTGCGCATGTGCGTGTGTGTCCGTGTGTGTGTGTGTGTGTGAGAGAGAGAGAGAGAGAGAGAGAGAATCCAGGTACGAACTGTTCTTCCCCCCAGCAAAAACTGACCTCACAAAAAAGCTATTTTTTCCTCTTTGTGTGTGTGTGTGTGTGTGTGATGGGTGCATGTTTGTGCTGGTGTACATCTACACACCAATGAACATGGTTGTATGTTGTGCAACTATATTATGAGTATGAAGTTTAACACACACAAAGTCGTGTGTGTGTGTGTGTGTGTGTGTGTGTGTGTGTGTGTGTGTGTCTGTGAGTATGTGTGTGTGTGTGTTTGTGTGTGTGCATGTGCATATGTGCATTTGAATATGTGAATAATTCTGCATATATTCGTGTGTATGTGTGTGTATGTGTGTGTGTGTGTGTGTGTGTGTGTGTGTGTGTAATGTGGATGTATATATACTCTTTCCCACTGTGATGGTTTCCCACAAGCTGAGACTCATTGCAGAGCGGATCCCTGGCAAGGCCAGAGGACAAAGCTCTCTAGGAGAGACATAGTAGAGACATAGGAGAGACATAGGAGAGACATAGGAGGGACATAGGAGAGACATAGGAGGGACATAGGAGGGGATATATACTGGGGCCATATAGAGCATAGGGGCCTTTACTAAAGATAGAGAGAGAGGGAGATAGATAGATAGATAGATAGATAGATAGATAGATAGATAGATAGATAGATAGATAGATAGATAGATAGATAG
>PYXC01001219.1:652500-670000 GCA_015244755.2 Tenualosa ilisha
CACACACACATACACACATACACAGATCAGCCTGCATGCACATGCACACACACACACACACACTCACACACACACACACACACACACACACACACTGAGATCAGCCTGCATGCACACACACACACAGACCACACATGGGCATTTATACAGGTTAGCCTTCACACACACTCATACAACCCCCCTCTCTGCAAAGTTGACTGCATGAAAATGGTTCTCTCTTGGCAGCTGTGAGGCAATGCACCACTGAGGACCTGCAAGATGCAAACAGCACATGGACACTTCTCAGATACACACACACACTCACTCACTCAGATACACACACACTCACTCACTCACACACTCAGATACACATACACTCACTCACTCAGGTACACACACACTCACTCACTCAGATACACACACACTCACTCACTCACACACTCAGATACACATACACTCACTCACTCAGATAGACACACACTCACTCACTCAGATACACATACACTCACACACTCAGATACACACACACTCACTCACTCAGATACACACACACTCATTCACTCAGACACACACTCACTCACTCACACACTCAGATACACACACACTCACTCACTCAGATACACACACACTCACTCACTCACACACTCAGATACACATACACTCACTTACTCAGATACACACACACTCACTCACTCAGATAGACACACACTCACTCACTCAGATACACATACACTCACACACTCAGATACACACACACTCATGCACTCAGACACACACTCACTCACTCACACACTCAGATACACACACACTCACTCACTCAGACACACACTCACTCACACACTCAGATACACACACATTCACTCATTTAGATACACACACACTCACTCACTCAGATGCACACACACTCACTCACTCACACACTCAGATACACATACACTCACTCACTCAGATAGACACACACTCACTCACTCAGATACACATACACTCACACACTCAGATACACACACACTCACTCACTCAGATACACACACACTCATTCACTCAGACACACACTCACTCACTCACACACTCAGATACACGCACACTCACACACTCAGATACACACACACTCACTCAGATAGACACACACTCACTCACTCAGATACACATACACTCACACACTCAGATACACACACACTCATTCACTCAGACACACACTCACTCACTCACACACTCAGATACACACACACTCGCTCACTCAGACACACACTCACTCACTCACACACTCAGATACACACACACTCACTCACTCAGATGCACACACACACACAAACAACCACTGTTTTGACTGGACAACCAGAAATGAAAAACATATCCATCCACCCCAATGCACACATTTACTCGCATGTTCACACACACACACACACACACACACACACACACACACACACACACACAGTGGAACGCTAGAATGCACTAAGGAATGGCGCAAACCGGCAGGTAACGCTAACTGGACAGGACACAACGAATAGAAATGGCTAGTGACTAGTGGCTAGTGAGTAGTGGCTAGTGGCTAGTGAGTAGTGAGTAGTGGCTAGTGACTTGTGGCTAGTGAGTAGTGACTAGTGAGTAGTGGCTAGTGACTAGTGGCTAGTAAGTAGTGGCTGGTGACTAGTGGCTAGTGAGTAGTGACTAGTGAGTATTGGCTAGTGACTAGTGACTAGTGACTAGCGGCTAGTGACTAGTGAGTAGTGGCTAGTGGCTAGTGACTAGTGGCTAGTGAGTAGTGGCTAGTGGCTAGTGAGTAGTGAGTAGTGAGTAGTGGCTAGTGGCTAGTGACTAGTGACTAGTGGCTAGTGGTTAGTGAGTAGTGGCTAGTGACTAGTGGCTAGTGAGTAGTGGCTAGTGAGTAGTGGCTAGTGAGTTTCTGTGCTTGATTCAGCTGGCATTAGTTGGCGGTTCGCTATTCGGTCTGTGACTCAATGTTGTACTAAATGTTCTCGTTGTTTTTCAACTGACAGCACTCGGTCACCTTAAACAAAGAGCATCCTTTGAAGAGTCACGTTCAAGAAAACTCATCATTGATTGGGATAAATGTGTCTGCCAGGCTTCAGCAGTGACCATTAAAGCAAATAATTCAGAATGACAGAAAATCTTCAAAAAAACAGTTTCAAAAACATACACATTTATACATGTTTGCACATATGTGTGTGTGTGTGTGTGTGTGTGTGTGTGTGTATGTGTTTGTGTTTGTGTGTGTGTATATGTGTTTGTGTGTGTGTGTGTGTGTGTGTGTGTGTTTGTGTTTGTGTTTGTGTGTGTATGTGTGTGTGTGTGTGTGTGTGTGTGGTCTTCGCTCTTCCATTACCCCAACAGAGACCAGAGACAGGAATGGATATGCACAAGTATCAGGTGTGTGTGTGTGTGTGTGACACTATCCTCCCCTCTAATCAACAGCCCTGCTGAAGGACACAGCAAACACACACACACACTCACACACACACATACACACACTCACACACACACATACACACACTCAGGCATCTCTCAGACGCACACAATAGCAGAGTGGAGTGTGCTGTTAATTGGATTCCTGAGGTGAAGGGACTTCAATGCAAATGCTCACAGAAAAGGTCAGAGCACACAGCTAATGCTCACCATAGTTAATTAAAGCCACTGCGGCTCCAGCCACAGCTTTGTGGAGCCTGTCTGATAATGGACTCCCTCTCTCTCACACACACACACACACACACACACGATAGAGTGTATCAGAGCGGGGCACTGTGATTGGTGCGCACTGGAGAGTGTGTGAATGACACACAGGGGCTCTCTGGAGAACAATGGGAGGGAGTATCTGAAGTAAGAAATAAGTGTATGTGTGTGTGATAAGTGTATGTGAGTGTGTGCGAATGTGTGTGTGTGTCCTGAGGCTAATACTGCAGAAGAATGAGCAGACCAGAAACAGGTGCAGGTAGGCTTGCTCAGAGTGTGATATTTGCGTTAATATGAAATACACATAGTGTACACACACACACGCACACACACACATTACATTGGTAGTGTACACGTGCCCACTCTTAGTGGTGCACACCGACCTACACACACACACACGCTCAGTTAGTGTGTTAGTGATGTGTGGGAGCAGGTGGCTGAGACAGACGGCACACACAGGGGGACTGATGGTCAACCCCCCACCCCCATACAAACACACACACACACACAGGGGGACTGGTGGTCAACCTCCCACCCCCATAAAAACAAACACACACACAAATACACACACATACACACACACACAGGGGGACTGATGGTCAACCCCCCACCCCCATACAAACAAACACACACACAAATACACACACACACACACACACACACACACACACACACACACACACACACACACACACACAGGGGGACTGATGGTCAACCCCCCACCCCCATACAAACAAACACACACACAAATACACACACACACACACAGGGGGACTGATGGTCAACCCCCCACCCCCATACAAACAAACACACACACAAACACAGACACACACACACACACACACACACACACACACACACACAGGGGGACTGATGGTCAACCCCCTACCCCAAAACACACACACACACAAATACACGCATGTACACATGCACACACATGCATACACACACATACAAACACTCGCACACACACAAACACGCTCCTTTCTTTATGTAGCTTTCCTATTCCCCCCCACATACACACACACAAGCACACAAACACACACACTCCTTTCTCTATCCAGCTTTCCTATTCCTACACACACACACACAAGCACACACACTCTTTTCTTCAGCTTTCCTATTTACAAGCACACACACACACACATTCCTTTCTTTCTCAAGCTTTCTTATTTACACACACACACACACACACACACACATTCCTTTCTTTCTCTAGCTCTCCTCATCCCTCTCTTCACTCTTGCTTTAGTTTCCCTTTTGACTCTTTCTCTCTCTCTGTCCCTCCTTCCTCTGTCTTCCCTTGTTCTTTCTTTCTTTCTTTCTTCTTTCAACTCTCTCTTCATCTCTCTTTTGTTGAAAGACTCTCTCTTTTGTTGAAAACTCAAAGTAGTAAATCAGTTTGTGAGCATCTGTGTTCTGCTGCAGACTACAGTGTGGCACCTTCATGTTAATCTGTCTCTGTTTGTTTGTTTGCTTGTTGTGTGTTTACTGTGTTTACCTCCAGCTCTTGGAAGTCGTCATCATCGTCCATGTCATAGGACAGCGTCTGGATCTTGGCATCCTCCATGGCCAGGTCCAGGAACCTCCCGTCCGCAAACACCATTCCATCCTTGGTCGCCGTGGCAGCAGAGGAGGCGGGGGACAGGTCCTCGATGAAGGTGGTCTCACAACAGTCCCCGCCCAGTCCGCCCTCCCCCCAGGAGCGCAGCACACTCTCTGAGCACATGATGAGATTGGGTCGGAACCGAGACCCCACGCCCTGCGGCAGGGCACTGGGGTTCAGCAGCTGTGGGTGACCTCCTGCTCCCCCACCTTCACCCAGGCCCACACAGCGCACCCCTCCGTCACAGGACGCCTGTTGGGCAGGTAGATTCACCACAACGTGGCCCTGGTACTGGGGGGCCGAGTACACAGACACCACCCCCTCCTTGGTCTCCACCCGCAAGCTGTGGGTGTTGATCAGGCCATTCTGGTTGCAACGGGCTGGGCCTGGATCTGCTGTCCCCGTCGGAGAGGCTCTCCGCTGGGCTGGGGCATCCGTCTGTCCGTCCTCTCGTGGGCCTGCCGCTGACCCTGGGCTTGAGCCTGGCGCTGGTTCTGACCCAGACTGACCCTCCATCCCCAAGGGCAGCTGAGAGCGGCGCTCAGGTGGGGTGGCTCTCCGCTCCGCTCAGACCTCCACCTCACTGCAGGCTTCTGGAGGCCCTGGCAAGACTGAGGGCATCCTCCTATGGGCCACACAGCCATGCAGTCAAAATAGACAACATTAGAGGTCTTCAACTACAGTCACACAGTCAGAATAGACAACATTAGAGGTCTTCAACTACAGTCACAGTCAGAATAGACAACATTAGAGGTCTTCAACTACAGTCACAGTCAGAATAGGTAACATTAGAGGTCTTCAACTACAGTCACACTGAGTCAGAGTTCTTCAGCTACCATACAGAAACATCAGGCTTCTTCAGCTACAAAACAGAACCATCTAGACACAGCAATGTTAGGGGTCTAATTTCCACACAACACTGGAACAGCAACATCAGGTTCCTTAATTCTACACAGGAACACTTACAGTCATGTCAGGATAGACACCACGACATCAACATTCTTAAACTTATTTCCACACCAGAACCCTCACAGTCAGGCTATAGTCACACCAGTGTCAGGTTCTTAGGCAGACAGAACAACATCAGGGGTCTTAATATTTACGTTTTTACAATGTATGTTGTATGTAAACAGCTGTAAACCTGTACAGAGGACAAATAACAGTGGCTTCATGATAACTCCTGACAGCACACATGATTGTGATGTTAAGGAACCATCTCCTGATTATGTGATTCTGTGCTGAGCAGTGTGTGTGTCTGTGTTTGTGTGCACGCATGACTGATGCATGCAATTTCATGTGTGTTTGGACACTTTGAGTGTGAAATTGCAACAAACCAGTTTTGATAAGCATTAATGCGTGCAGTCATTACATTAGTCCATTAGTCTATAAACAGGCCGCCACATGTGCTCTCCACTAGCCTGCTTCATCAGGGCTCATCTCAGACCTCAGCGTGTTGATTTGCTCTGGCACTGAGACCAACAGAATCAGACCCACTGTCTGCTGGTTAAGAATTCAAGCATTTTCTTAGTCAAAGTGCATGTCTAATATGTGTCTGAATGTGCGTGTGTGTGTGTGTGTGTGTGTGTGTGTGTGTGTGTAAAAACCATTGTCTTCCTCCAGGCCAGAATTACCAGGCCAGGACTAAGGAGGCCTGGAGGGACATCAAAGCCACAAGTACGTGCGTGCGCACACACACACACACACACACACACACACACACACAGCCTTGTTCACTCACTCTCACTGCTATCCTGAGGCTGCTGTTGAAGCAGTATCAAACACACACTCACTCATGCACACACTCACACTCGCACACACACACACACACACGCACACGCACACACACACACACACATACATACACACAAAAGAGCAGCTTCTTCCCCAGGGCAGTAAGGCAACTAAGTAACAGGCTCCAAGAACATCACTCCCCCGGCTGCTCCCACGACCCACCATCACAGTAACTGCATTACCGCACTGACTAACTGTTTATGTGCCAACCTTAGATATGCCTTCAACTTGTTTTATGGTCTTAATGCAGTCTTCTAACTTACCAACTGTTCGCGTGCAAACCTATGCGCCTTCGACTTGTTTATGGTTTAATACACTCAGTGATACCCCTGACTGAGATCTGAGTGTGTGAAGTGAGTGAGACAGGATTGAGAACAGAGAAGAAGGGATCAGAATGTGTGAAACAGGGTTGAAAGCAGGGGAGAAGGGATCTGAGTGTGTGAGACAGGACAGAGAGCAGAGCAATAGAGATCTGTGCGTATGAGACAGGATTGAGAACAGAGCAATAGAGATCTGCCTGCATCTGGTTTGCATTTGGCCCTGATCTGGCCTGGTTCCCAGGCTGTCTGTGCTCTGGAGGGCCCTTCTCTGCCCCTGCAACTGTCCTGCTGCGTGGGTGCTGAGGGAGAGGAGTGGACACTGGCAGCCGTCCAGCCCTGCACACTTTATTCTGCTCGCTTCAGCAGTCCAGCGTGCCTGTGATGCAGACAGTGACGTCAGCCGTTGCCCTGGGGGGTCTGATGGGCATCACTCCCTTGACCATGCCAGCAGCCCTGAGCACACAGCCGCCTCTCCTAGACACTGCTCTAGAACATAGCTCCGGTTCCAGATTGCAGCAAGTACTCCAGAACATAGCTATGCTTCTAGAACACATGCACAGCTCCAGAAGACAGCTATGGTTCCAGAGCAGAGACACAGCTCCAGAACGCAGCTATGATTCTAGAGCACAGACACAGCTCCAGGACACAAGTATGCTTCTAGAACACAGACACAGCTCTAAAACACAGCTATGGTTCTAGAACACAGACACAGCTCCAGAACACTGACACTGCTGTGGAACATATCCAGCAGAGTGCAGCAAGACTCCAGAACATAGCTATGCAACGAGTTCATAGACACAGCCCTAGAACATGGCCTGCCCCTCTAGAACAGTGGTACTGCTCTAGAATGCTGTAGCTCACTGTGCAAAACCAGAATGAACAAAACTCCATGGGGTCAGAGCTCAGCTCACAGTCTTTGCCCAGACAGAGGGCCTTTTGAGACGCACCCCCATCCAGCTTCCCATGACCAATTAGGCGTATCAGTGATTGGGAGAGGCAAGAGGGGCTCTGTCTGGCCATGGTTCAAAGACATCAAGGGCAAAGCCTTGACCTTCTATTGTTTTGCATCAAAAGTCCATGGGACATTGGAAGAAGGCATTTATGTGGCACTCAAGATGCTTAAACATAACATTTTTTCCTCACTTCAGCCCTGTGGTTGTTTATATCAGTTGCATCGCATAAAATGCAACCTTTAAAAAAACAAAAAAACAAATGTCTCCTCTTCATATTGTGGGAGAACATCACAGTCAGTAGGGAGATGTGTGAGTCTAAATCTGAAAACACTACAGAAAATCATAGCCTATCTAGTAAGGCAGGCATAAGCAGCAGACAAAATTTGCAGGTTGCAAGTTAAGCAAGTTGACCCAGTGAGCTGGTCCTTAGGAGTAATAGCAGAGACTTCTGTTGAGCTACCAGACAAGGGTTCTTGCCAGAGCATTTTGATCTGATGAGGCTTAAGGATCAATACATGTGTATTAACAAAATGTTATGGGCTGCTCATTTGTGAAGACCCAGCACCAAAGCATCAACACAATGCAATGCGCTGGTAGGAATATGTAGGTATAAATCATAGAAGAAAATAACTTCAGTAAAAAACAGCCTAGATTTACGTTTGGTCTTAGGCCTTTAGAGTGTAACAATAGCTGACATAATAATCCAGCTGTAACCACACTTCATGTTCTTTGTGCATGGCCGCTTGATGCTCTCTGCCTCAAGTTGTTAAAAGTTTAAACACTGGTTGTCACAAATCTTACCTCATACAAGCAATATGCTAAGCTACTGATTCTGCATTCGGGACAGGAAGATTACGGATCGCCTGCTAATTAGGTAGAACAAATTAGCCATCCATCAAGTCGGCCGCCAGAAGTGATTGCCTTTTGAGACGTCCGGAGCGAGACATAAGGAGAGCTATCCATGGTCCTTAAACGAACCAACCCGATGCCAGCGCAAATGTATCTTCCAAACAGAAATGATATAGGACATTAAGGTCGAACAATAAAAATATTAGTGTAAACAAAATGGTCCTGTAGCCAACAAATAAACCGCCACATAAAGGCTATGATCATCTTAAAATGATGTGCTATCTAAACAGACATATCATCGTGCAGCTTGCATTCTGCCTTCCGCAGTCCTCTCGTCTAGAAAATCATCTAATTCATCAACAAACGCGCGGTTGGTTCTCACAGAAGGATAACAACGCAACCCTCTTCCACACTGATTAGAAATGCATGATTAAGTTATCTTTTATACGTTGTCACATGGGGTGCTTCACACCCTGATGGCATCTTGGCGCATTACTCATTTGCTACAAGTTCGTGATCTGACTGGTAAGGTAACTGCACTTACCTTCCAAGGTGAAATCGCGTTATGCGGCGAACAGATCCTGAGAGAAACATAGGTGGGAATGGGATTGCGGTTGTCAAGGTTTGCACCACATCCCCCAACACATTATCAAGGCTGCTATCTTCCCCCAGCAGTTACATCCAGTACTGTCAACGCGCTCTGTTGTATTGGCGCTCAAGTCTTGAGTCCACTCTGATCTCTGGATAGTCCCCGTATTATGTATGCCCGTATTACCACTGTTTGGGGAGGAAGCCCTCTGCACCACAGAACGCGTTCGCAAGTGCTGTCGAGGACGTGGGCTATTTCACTCTCGCTCTTTGTTGGTGTGGTGTGGTGGCGTATCCAGCCACGCTGCACATAGCAAACGATACACTGATCGTGCACGCGCACGTGTATGTGTGTGTGTGTGTGTGTGTGTGTGTGTTTGTGTGTGCGCGCGCGCGCACCCGTATCACGGGGTGGGCGAGCTACCCACGCGCGTGGGTCCTTGTGCCCACTGTTTACACTGGTGTGCGTATTATATTGTGGCACTGACAGGAGTCAGGACCCTCGTATAGACTCCATTTTTATACCATTTGACGCCATCTCACTCTCCCTATATTCAGTGTGCGCCTTTCAGGAACTGAGACTTCATCAGCTCTAGCTAAATGACAGAATCTTCCTGCCTTAATTCTGCCACGTTGGTCGAACGGGCACCTCACAACTTCAGTGCTGCAAGTCTGGAGCCTCCACGAATTCAAAGAGTTTCATATGTGCTACTGCACTGCCTTCCTTTGGGTCAGTTAAACATGACTGCGCTGTTTGACGCTGCGATACACAGTGTGCTCTTCTTGTGTAGTGCTGTCCCCGTGTGTGCAATATGATATAACATCGGAGTTTGTTGATAGGCTAACTCTTCTGGATGAGGCAAGCACTGCAGGTAGCCTGTACTGTAGTAACAAAGACAAAACTGTTTGCTGAACACGACTATGGCCTATATTCAGTGTTGCCCTTATTGAGTATTCAAACATGCCTCTTTATTATTACAATTGAGATGTTTTAGAAGGACCAACAAAATTAACAAATGTTTTTTCTGAATTTATATCAAGGGGTGGGCAAAGTCTTTGACTCAAAGGCCATACTGCCTTTTACAGATTGACAGAAAGGCTATCTGATCCAGTCCACTATTAATAAGCTGTAAAAAATATCTAATTAAGCTGAGCTTGTAACTTGAAGCAATTTCTGTTTCAAGTTAAGCCTACTAGTAAAGCCTACTAAACCTCAGGTGGCAAAATGGTGGTTGATTGTAGGCTATTGAATACCATAACTGATTTGCTACAAATTGGCCTTTGGAAAGAATAATTTTGCCTAATGCTCCGTGGCACAGATTAAACAGCCCAAGGGACTGGCCGTGGACCTCGGACCTGCTATATGCTATGCTAACCTCCTCTTTGTCCCTTTCATCATATCACAATAAACAAAGATTTACCTCATTTCAACAAAGCACCTGTTTTTTCTTGGATTATTTGGAAAAAAAACATCCATCCAAACCTTCCCAAAACTATCTAGGCTATGTTGTGGATGTAGACCTATACCCATGCTTTGTCTGTGTCCTGTAGATCTGGAACACCCTCCTAAGCTTTCAGTTTTTCTGGGTTGGTGTCTAATACAGACTGACTAAACACATTCCAGAGTTGTAAAAGGGCATGCATAGGTTATGGTTTGGTCAGTCAGCACGGTGACAGAGAATAATGCATGGCCAGCCACTCACTCACTCCACCCTACTTGAACACCGAGGCAAACAACCCCAATGAGACTGTCAGTTTCCTCATTGTGAAACTGTGACCTATCTCTAGGCTTGTGATGTGTGATGAGATGTTGAACTGGCTGCTTTGATGTTACTCAGGTAGTGATTTTTAAGTTAAGGTTAAAGATTCCAAATGCTTCTTGCTGTAACACTGAGAGCCCTCAATTTCAAATCCTGCCACACATTATAGATTGTATGGACTTAGGTTGTACATTCAACCCCCATCATCATCAATCATTAATTTGTCATGGATACAAGAAAAACAGCACCACCAGTCTCAGACTTCACAAAGCTGGGTGCTTCAGCAAAATTTGCCACATACAATTGTACAAAGAAATACACAGTGAATTACTATGTTCTCTGACGCCAATAGCTGTGAGTGCATGCATTGAAGCTAAAAGTAAAAGTTGACTGGTATTTATGGCAAACTGACTGACTGACTGACAATATGGCAACATGTCTCATGTCAGCCAAAGAAGACACATCTATCTCCCCTATTGGTACACTGTTCATAGCCAGCATTACATTCAAATCCTTCATCTTGCCTGTAGGACCTTCATTGGCTGTACCCAGATTTTATCTGCTCCACAATGTGGTCCATCATCTCCCCTCTGGTCCACCCAAAGACAACTCCTCTGGCAGCTTTGTGGTCTTTCAAGAAATATATATAGACACATTTGCTCATCATGGTATCCTATTAATTTCTTTACACAAGGTTTTCTTTTTTAATCATTAGGTAGATAGGTCGATAGAGATACTTTATTTATCCAGAGGGAAACATGTACAGCTTATACATACACATAGGTACACAGGCATATGACATCCACACACACATACATACAACAAAAAATTCTTTACAATTACTACAAAAAATACTGTACAAAAAATAGCAAAAAAAACACAAAAGAGGAAAGAGAGAGAAAAAAGAAGATATCAATTGCGTTCTACAGTAAAGTTAGTTTGTGACTTGTTAAAGGAGCAGTGTGGAAAAAAGTGCAGGAAAGTACAAGGGTATCATGGTGCAAGAGAGTGTCAGTACATCACCAGTCCAAATTCAATATGTTATTCAAGTACAGCAGGCTACACAATGTATCAAAAATAGAATAATCATTACTTAACTGTACATAGACAAAAGTTGAAGCTGAAGTTGAAAAAACTGTCCACACAGACAAATAGACAGCATG
This sequence comes from Tenualosa ilisha, assembly GCA_015244755.2. NCBI lineage: Eukaryota > Metazoa > Chordata > Actinopteri > Clupeiformes > Clupeidae > Tenualosa > Tenualosa ilisha. The sequence continues at coordinate 664,201 of PYXC01001219.1, forward strand.
GTGTATTGCCCTACAGGCAAATTGGGTTAGGCTAAAATGGCCAGCAGGGGAGTTTAACTAGGGTTACGATTAGTGCCAATCGGTCCAGTCCAGGGTAGTGGGCAGGGCAGGGAATGATGGGCAGTGTGCAGACCAGACTTAACACTTAAGTCAATCACACTTACTCCCTTCTGTATGGCGAATGGCCCCAGGAACAACTTCTTTACAAATGTGCACAAAGAACAGTAGACAGTTTCTGATAGGTGTCTGGATTATGCAAAAATGTCATTTGAATTTGTATGTATTTTGGCCTTTTCTGACCCCCACCTCTGCCCCTCAACAAAGCAATCAACCAATCAGAGCGTGGCTTAGTTGGCAGATATGGACAGTTTTGAGAAAGTACCAGAAAATACTTTCCAAAGGTCAGTAGCCCCCACTGACAGTAAGAGAAACACCTCTCTCTAGTCAGTTAGTGGATCCTTGGCGATAGAGGGCACTAATAACATTACAAAACGTGTAGCCTAACGTTAGAGTCATCTGAATCAACTCTGTCCGAAGAAGAACGGAATTCCTAGCTGTCACAGGGAGGGCTGCACTTACTGGAAGACGGCTAACAAAACATTTTCAGGCTGGGAAACGATACTTTACCACGCAGAAGGAAACTCACTCGGTTGAGGAGAGAAACGGCGAAGAAGGGGAAACCCTGTAAAGCTGGAGGTAAATAAATTGTGCACTTGTTAAGACGATTTTAGGCCGCACCTTTTTCGTACATATCGGTTCGTCATTTAGCTTGCTAGCAGGAATAGCACTAACGTTACCACTTTCACATAACCCACCGCTATTCATCATTAGCTGGCTAACCAGCTAGCTCTGCAACGTCCACATTAGCTGTCTTACGTCAAGTAAGTTTTGACAGTCGTCAAACATCTCATCTGGATGGTTTTCGCTGGCAAACGATCAACTTTTACACGAGTTTACGAGTCTGTGTATCTGCCATTAGCTGTCTTTGAACCGAAGTACCGAGAGTCGCAGTGACAGCGCAGCGCAATTTACTGGCTAAGTTCCTAGCTAACGTTCGCTAACTTGTGTGGCTAATGTTAGTGCGGTCTGCAGAAAGCCAAGTTAGCTAGCCTCATCAATTCCAAGTGCTGTGTTCGTTAGCCATGGTAGTGCTAAAAGCTAAAACAAGCTAGATTTTTATTTGGAAGTTTCGTTTGTCTGATGCAACCAAGAGTTAGTCAGACCGCATGTCACATTATGAATGGCTTTCAAACTTAGTAATATATGCGTCAGCCAATGAGTGATTGATGCAACTGGTCAGTTCCTCTTAAACTGGCGTCAGACGGACTAACGTTAGCTTGAAAAGGGCTAACGAGAGAGTGGAAGTGTAGCCAGCCAGTCCAACGTTACTTGAATTTACTTAGCTCGTTTGATTAGGTGTAGCAGTTAGTTAAGAGTAATGTTACACAGTCAAGTTTGACAGCGAATTAAGAGGTGTTTCCCTGAGTCGTCTGTCAATGTGTCAGGGTATTTGGGAAAAATGCAAGTAGGCTAACAATACAGCGTGTCACGAATGAAATCATACCTTCTTATACCGTTACTGTTTATGAATCAGACGCAAGTGACACGTTTCGTTGCCTTAATTAACACGTGACTAACGCAGTGAGTCCGCCGCTAACGTAAGGTACCTAACCTCAAGCCAACATAAAATTGCGATAAAATAGCAAAATATTCTGGCAAATTGATAATGTATTAGTGAAAACTTCACGTGGTTAGAATACTGACCAGTGCGTCATACTGAGACCACTTTGAAACGGTTTGAGGTAGGGAAAAGAGTTGTTATTGTGGTACCATATCAGCTGTCAAGTCAAGGCAGTAAGGTAGACGTTTTTGAAAGAATAGTACTGTTGACATGTGAAGGTTAATCGAGATTCATCTTTTTTCCCCGTTTGATTGGTAGCTTCTTCTACCAGATGTTGTAACGTTAATTTCCTTCATCACGCGTGGGTAAAATTGAAAGCGAAATAAGAAGAATTTTTAATGCTCTTCACTGGTCGGCTGTGTAGCGTAAACTGCAGAGATGTTTTGCTTGACTATTTCTGTTCTGTCCTATGTAGTCCATTTAGAACTATACGTGTTACTTTCGATTTCTTTACTCCACGTGAATCATGACCTTCCATCCAGAATTCCCCTTCCTTACTTTCTCTTTTACGTTGGCCCTCAGAGTCTAGTTATTCAAGCTGTTTCCCTCTCTCTCTCTCTCTCTCTCTCTCTCTCTATATCTCTATATCTCTCTCTCCCCCTCTTTCTCCGTAGAACCTCTTTCCACCTCTTCTTGAACTTCATGTTTCTTGACAGTTTATTACACCTGCTTTCACATACACACACACACACACACACACACACACTCATACTCACTCAGTACATTTTCTCTTACTCTTTCCTTGTTTTTGTCTCCATGTAAGCAGCTACCATGGTGGGTGAACGCCGCAACGGCAACTTGTTGGTTCAGCTGGGTCCGAGGCAACAGGCCTACCCTGAAGAGCTGATCCGGCAGCGGCGGACCCACGACGGACAGACCGAGTACCTGATCCGCTGGACCCTGCTGGCCGTGGAGGATGGGACAGGCACCGGTAGCGCTGAGGCTGCTGGCAGTGGCAGCAGTGGTTCTGGTGCGGGTGGATCTGGGGGCTCCACCTCAGGCGAGAGCAAGACGGAGAACATCCTGATGTGGATGTCCACTGAAGATGTGTACGCCAACTGCCCCACCCTACTGGGCAAACGTAAAGCCCCAGCCATGGAGGAGGAGGAGCGGCCCAGCAGCAGCGGCTCCTTCCGCCCGCCCGACGTCACCTTCGACGAGGTGGAGCTGTCTGACATGAAGGAGGATGTGGTGAACCTAGTACGGCGCGCACGCAAGCAGATGGCCAAGACCAGCGACTTTGCCATCAGCCTGACCCACACCATCCACGTGCTCAGTGCCTACGCCAGCATCGGCTCGCTGGTGGGCGTCTTCAAGGAGACGGGCGCGCTCGACCTGCTCATGGAGCTGCTCTGCAACAAGGAGCGGCAGACTCGACGCAGCGCCGGCAAGATGCTCCGAGCCCTCGCTTCACACGATGCAGGTACACTACTGCCACTGATGTGGGGTGTCATGGTATGGCAAGAGAACCAGACGTGCAGTGACACCTTCACTCCGTAGAGAACCAGACATGCACTGACACCTTCCTCCTTAGAGAACCAGACATGCACTGACACCTTCCCTCCTTAGAGAACCAGACATGCACTGACACCTTCCCTCCTTAGAGAACCAGACATGCACTGACACCTTCCTCCTTAGAGAACCAGAAATGCACTGAAACTTTACTCCTTAGAGAACCAGACATGCACTGATACCTTCCTCCTTAGAGAACCAGACATGCACTGACACCTTCCTCCTTAGAGAACCAGACATGCACTGACACCTTCCTCCTTAGAGAACCAGACATGCACTGACACCTTCCTCCTTAGAGAACCAGACATGCACTGACACCTTTCCTCCTTAGAGAACCAGACATGCACTGACACCTTTCCTCCTTAGAGAACCAGACATGCACTGAAACTTTACTCCTTAAAAAAACAGACATGCACTGACACCTTTCCTCCTTAGAAAATCAGACATGCGCTGACACCTTTCCTCCTTAGAGAACCAGACATGCACTGAAACTTCACTCCTTAGAGAACCAGACATGCACTGAAACTTCACTCCTTAGAGAACCAGACATGCACTGACACCTTTACTCCATAGATTGGCATGCAGGTACACAGCTCTCATTTCCATCACCACTGGGCTTCACAAGCTCAAGTTTCAAATCATTTTTTGTACTGAATACCTGTCTGGGTGTTGAGTGTGTGTTGGGATGTCTTTCAATGAGGTCTCTACATAGAAAGACATGTCAACATGCATCCATGCACTGCTGAGCCTTTAAAATAAGCACAAACACTGCTAATCATCTCTAAGTCAGTGTACAGTAATGCTGCGTCATGAGTTTCAAGAGTGGGTTTATATTTCAGAGAGAGATTTTTCACATTTTTCCTTTCCTTTCCCCTATTCTGGCGACTGAACCGCCGCAAAGTGAGGTGAAGAATCCTATAGTGGGTTACTAATAGTGTTGTATGTTGGTGTCTTGTTCTTAGTATTGTTAGTGTGTGTGTGTGTATGGAGACAGTCCCACATAGCTGTGGATGATTTAGGGCTTTTGTGTGTGTGACCCTGTGTGTTTACCATATGGGGATTGAGAGTAGTGACACGAGTGTGTAGGCGGTGGTGAGCCTGTGTGTCATAGCTGGAGGTAGGGCTGCGGAACAGGTCAGGGACTGTTTGTCCTATATACTCTTCCTGAATTTCCTACACACACACACACACACACACACACACACACTCTGGACTGGCACACTGTCTCTGCCTGTGGTAAGAAGAACAAAAAGACATACACACAGTTTGATGCATGGCTCCATTTAACAATGATGTGTGTAGTCCCAGAGTCCCGGTATCTATCCTTACCATGAGCCCGCAGCCATCAGAGCCGATCATGACTCATGGCTAATTCATGCCAGTTGAGTGCATGAGGGTTCAGGGCTCAGGGCATTGGGACTTAGCCAGTGGTTCCACTGCATGTGGACCTATTCAGAGTTTCCCCATTTTCCCTGATAAGCCTTTTAATGGAGCAAATTCCGAGCTGCAAGTAGGTCAAACTGTATGTAGATCTGCTGGAGGAAGGTTGGCCTATTTTGTCTCTAGAGATCAGGGGGCATAGAGAGATGCTTGCTCTGTGAAATTCAATAGAGTCAACAGAGGCAAGTGGTCAGAAGCTGCTATTGCTCTCCCAATCAGTTATTGATGAAGGCCTTTATCATGTGCCATGCAGACGCTGCAGAGAGTCAGGCCCACGTCTGTCCTTAGGCACCAGGGAAGATGCCTGAATACAGAGTCAGGCCCACGTCTGTCCTTAGGCACCAGGGAAGATGCCTGAATACAGAGTCAGGCCCACGTCTGTCCTTAGGCACCAGGGAAGATGCCTGAATACAGAGTCAGGCCCACGTCTGTCCTTAGGCACCAGGGAAGATGCCTGAATACAGACTCAGGCCCACGTCTGTCCTTAGGCACCAGGGAAGATGCCTGAATACAGAGTCAGGCCCACATCTGTCCTTAGGCACCAGGGAAGATGCCTGAATACAGAGTCAGGCCCACGTCTGTCCTTAGGCACCAGGGAAGATGCCTGAATACAGAGTCAGGCCCACGTCTGTCCTTAGGCACCAGGGAAGATGCCTGAATACAGAATCAGGCCCACATCTGTCCTTAGGCACTAGGGAAGATGCCTGAATACAGACACTTCTGTCCTTAGGCACTAGGGAAGATGGCTGAATACAGACATGTCTGTCCTTAGGCACCAGGGAAGATGCCTGAATACAGAATCAGGCCCACGTCTGTCCTTAGGCACTAGGGAAGATGCCTGAATACAGAATCCTGCTGCCTTGTGGCCATGAATGAACTCTCAGAGCTTCCGGTCAGTTTGGATACCTGGTGTTCCCTGTGTGGAGGGGAGCCCTAGAGAGATGCCACTCTGTTGCCCAGGCCTGGAGAGGTGTCTTATAGCTGACTGTGGGCCACTCTGTTGCCCAGGCGTGGAGAGGTGTCTTATAGCTGACTGTGGGCCACTCTGTTGCCCAGGCGTGGAGAGGTGTCTTATAGCCGACTGTGGGCCACTCTGTTGCCCAGGCGTGGAGAGGTGTCTTATAGCTGACTGTGGGCCACTCTGTTGCCCAGGCGTGGAGAGGTGTC
>PYXC01001219.1:675000-685000 GCA_015244755.2 Tenualosa ilisha
GGAAGTCCTAGTCACAGTAAGAGTAAAGAGTGGATGTGTGCACCTGCTGGATTTTGTTGTTGCTGAGGGACATGCCTAACAGGCTTCCAGACTGTCTGTGGGGGAGAATGACAGGCAGCGCTGTGTTGGTGTGTGATGTAGTGGTATCTGTAGGCCTGTCTGTGTGGGTGTGTGTGTATGATGTAGTGGTATCTGTAGGCCTGTGTGTTTGTGTATGTGATGTAGTGGTATCTGTAGGCCTGTGTGTGTGTGTGCATGTGTGTGTGCGAGAGTGAAACTAAGTGCAGATAGATTTGGTGATAAGAGTCGACCGTTGAGATGAGATTGCTTCATCATGACCTACCAACAGAGAGTGTGTGTGTGTGTGTGTGTGTGTGTGTGTGTGTGTGTGTGTGTGTGTGTGTGTGTGTGTGTGTGTTAGTGCTAGTAACTTTTCCACACACTAGCGCTAACACAATGACCACAGACACTTCCTGTCACATGACTCCTGTCTAACTGCAGTCAGTTAACCACTAATGCTAACTGTCATGGCAACCACTGAGGTCCTCCAGGCTTGCTGCTGAAGCAGAACTGACTGGGTGTTTTCTGCTGGGTTGAAGGAGGCCTTAAGGTGCCTCTCATGGTAGAGGAGAGAGGTGCCCAGACTGGGTGTCTTCTGCTGGGGTGAAGGAGGCCTTAAGGTGCCTCTCATGGTAGAGGAGAGAGGTGCCCAGACTGGGTGTCTTCTGCTGGGGTGAAGGAGGCCTTAAGGTGCCTCTCATGGTGGAGGAGAGAGGTGCCCAGACTGGGTGTCTTCTGCTGGGGTGAAGGAGGCCTTAAGGTGCCTCTCATGGCATGGGAGCCTCATGACGACATCAGGTGAAACGCTAGTCTGTCTGTCTGATTGTGTCAAAGTGTGTCTGAGTGTGTGCTCGGACTTGGGCACGAAGAGATGACTACACCATATAGTCCTTAGCTTTCATTCAGTCAGACACAAGTGTGATATGGGAAGAGTTTGATGTGTACCTGAGGTACAGTAAGAAGTGTGTGTGTGTGTGTGTGTGTGTGTGTGTGTGTGTGTGTGTGTGTGTGTGTGTGTGTGATGGCTAGCCTTACAGCCAAAAATACCCCAGCAAACACGAGACGCCTCCCTTGCCATGTGCCCCCCCCTCAGCCTTGGCATGATGCCCCTGGGCAAACAGCCATCCACTCATGACTCAGACTACTCATTCATAGCTTGCTGGGCTTCATCTCTCTCTCTCTCTTCCTCTCTCTCTCTCCGCCCCTCTTTCTTTCTCTCTCTCACTCTTCCTCTCTCCCCGTTCCTCTCTCTCTGTCTCCCTCTCCCCCCCCTTTCTTTCTCTCTCAATCTCACTCTCTCTCTCTGCCTCCTCTTATGTTTTTCTCTCTCCCACTTTCTCTTCCTCTCTGTCTTTCATTGTTTCACACTCGTGTACTCACCCTGACCAAAGTCCCTCTGACGTCGCTTGTCCCGTCATGCTCCATTCTCCCATCCCCTTGGTGATCTCAAAGCATTTCCAGCTCTATTGTTGCTGTAGAGTTCTCTCTGCATTTCCTGCTCCCCTGTTGCCACGGTGGCACAGATCTCCCAGAATGCCCCACTCTTTCCCTACTCGTTTCTCTTCTCTATGTCCCAGCCCTACTCTGTTTCCACTTACGCATCCCAGCATCCTCTCTTCTCTTCGCGTTAAACTCATACGTGCCCTCATGACCACTGAAGTCTGCATTCCGAGCATGTCTGGTCGTCACACATTTGCGACTTTCACATAAAGGCACCTGGCACTGATCTCCAAAAGAGCACGGCACTGAGCATCTGTTGTTTTTGAAGTGATCTTTTGTTTGGAGATCAGCAGTTACACCTGAAGTTATGTGGATTAGCCAGTAACCTCCCTCTCTGCTCTTTGAGTGTCTAAGGATGCCCCATGTCTTTGGAACTGTCTGCTGCATGAACTCAAATCTACAGAATCTTTGACTGGTTTTAAATCTTTGCTTAAAACGTGTCTGTTTTGTCTTGAGTGCAACATCGTCTGTGCTTGTAGTGATCAGGGAATGGGGGGAACCTATGTGTGTGTTTTTGGGTGGTGGATTTGTCTCTCTGGAGGTGCTGATGTTGGAACACCTTCTTGTTTCTGTGTTATTCTGAGACACACATGTGGCTGTAAACTATGCTGTTACATTCACTTCCTTATTGACACCCTGTCCCTCTCAGATGTTCCCATTGGCCCACCTGGGCTCATCCTATTGGGTCACAGCACCCCAGCATGACCTCAGCCTGTTTTGTTCCGTTTGACCACAGAGGCAGCTCAGGGGCTTATCTGCAGTCTGGGTTGCCTTTAGCCTGTGGAGAGGCCTGTTGGCACATATTTGCATGTGTCCTAATCAGACACAATAGACTGTTTGCTCTAGACAGAAGAAAGGTGACTTTGCTCTCTGACCTGCTGTGCGTTTGGAGAGAGGGGGATGTGTGGTTTCTTATGCACCCCTGCTCTCTCTATTGGGCATCATTATTATATGGGCTATACATATAACAGGGGCTCACTCGAAAGAGGAGTCGTCGTTTGGCGACCAGAAGGTTGCTGGTTTGAGACCCTCTCCTCCAGGCCTTGTCCAAGCCCAAACTAGAATGTTGCTGGTTTGGGACCCTCTCCTCCAGGCCTTGTCCAAGCCCAAACTAGAATGTTGCTGGTTTGGGACCCTCTCCTCCTGGCCTTGTCCAAGCCCAAACTAGAAGGTTGCTGTTTGCGACCCTCTCCTCCTGGCCTTGTCCAAGCCCAAACTAGAATGTTGCTGGTTTGAGACCCTCTCCTCCTGGCCTTGTCCAAGCCCAAACTAGAAGGTTGCTGTTTGCGACCCTCTCCTGGCCTTGTCCAAGCCCAAACTAGAAGGTTGCTGTTTGCGACCCTCTCCTCCTGGCCTTGTCCAAGCCCAAACTAGAAGGTTGCTGTTTGCGACCCTCTCCTCCTGGCCTTGTCCAAGCCCAAACTAGAATGTTGCTGGTTTGAGACCCTCTCCTCCTGGCCTTGTCCAAGCCCAAACTAGAAGGTTGCTGTTTGCGACCCTCTCCTGGCCTTGTCCAAGCCCAAACTAGAAGGTTGCTGTTTGCGACCCTCTCCTCCTGGCCTTGTCCAACCCAAACTAGAAGGTTGCTGTTTGCGACCCTCTCCTGGCCTTGTCCAAGCCCAAACTAGAAGGTTGCTGTTTGCGACCCTCTCCTCCTGGCCTTGTCCAAGCCCAAACTAGAAGGTTGCTGTTTGCGACCCTCTCCTCCTGGCCTTGTCCAAGCCCAAACTAGAAGGTTGCTGTTTGCGACCCTCTCCTCCTGGCCTTGTCCAAGCCCAAACTAGAAGGTTGCTGTTTGCGACCCTCTCCTGGCCTTGTCCAAGCCCAAACTAGAAGGTTGCTGTTTGCGACCCTCTCCTGGCCTTGTCCAAGCCCAAACTAGAAGGTTGCTGTTTGCGACCCTCTCCTGGCCTTGTCCAAGCCCAAACTAGAAGGTTGCTGTTTGCGACCCTCTCCTGGCCTTGTCCAAGCCCAAACTGCTACTGATGTGCTGGTTGGTTCCCTGTGTTATGTGAATGGAAGAATGTGGGGCATTAAATTGCTTTGGGTGCTATTAGTGCTGAGAGGAGTTGTAAGGTGTCTTGTAAATGCAGTCCATCTCCTGTAACCATCCGCATATGCAGAGCTGCATTACAGATCGACAGCAGTGTTAAGATGCATGGACATCAAGCATTTAGTCTGGACAGGTTGGGTTTGTAGACGGAGAGAAATTGTTGATTTTTCAACATTGACACAATTATTGTGTATAGCTGTGAATGCAAACATTAGCTTAAGACTTATCAACTGGAGAAAGAGTGTGTGAGTGAGTGAGTGAGTTTGAGTGCGAAAGAGAGAGAGTGTGTGAGTGAGTACACTTTCAACCAATCGACAAAGAATAGATGAAGTGAGTTTGTGTTTTAGGTATGTAAACATGTGCTTGTAAACATTGACTCAGTATTGATCAGTTTGTTGTCTGTCTAAACAATCTCAGTGTTTACTCTCCTTCTGGTGTCTGCTTAGGTTGGTGTGTTTGTATGTGTGGGTGGCTCAATACTCATTGTGTGTGTGTGTGTGTGTGTGTGTGTGTGTGTGTGTGTGTGTGTGTGTGTGTCTGTGTGTGTCGTGCAGGTAGTCGGGCGTACGTGCTGCTCTCCCTAAGCCAGCAGGATGGCATTGAGCAGCACATGGACTTTGACAATCGCTTCACCCTGCTGGAACTGTTTGCTGAGACCACATCTTCAGAGGAGCACGGCATCTCCTTTGAGGGCATCCACCTGCCACAGGTACGCAACTCACCTCACACCCAACACACCTGCCACAGGTACGCAACTCACCTCACACCCAACACACCTGCCACAGGTACGCAACTCACCTCACACCCAACACACCTGCCAAAGGTACGCAACTCACCTCACACCCAACACACCTGCCACAGGTACGCAACTCACCTCACACCCAACACACCTGCCAAAGGTACGTAACTCACCTCACACCCAATACACCTGCCACAGGTACACAACTCACCTCACACCCAATACACCTGCCACAGGTACGCAACGCACCTCAAATTCAACGCACCTGCCACAGGTTCATAATGCACCTCATACCCAACACACCTCACACCCTACACACCTCATACCCAGCACACCTGCCACAGGTACCCAACACACCTCATACCCTACACACCTGCCACAGGTACTCAACACACCTCATACCCAGCACACCTGCCACAGGTACTCAACACACCTCATACCCAACACACCTCACACCTTACACACCTCATACCCTACACACCTGCCACAGGTACTCAACACACCTCATACCCAACACACCTCACACCCTACACACCTCATACCCTACACACCTGCCACAGGTACTCAACACACCTCATACCCAACACACCTCACACCCTACACACCTCATACCCAGCACACCTGCCACAGGTACTCAACACACCTCATACCCAACACACCTTACACCCTACACACCTGCTACAGGTACTCAACACACCTCATACCCAGCACATCTGCCACAGGTACTCAACACACCTCATACCCAACACACCTCATACCCAACACACCTCACACCCTACACACCTCATACCCTACACACCTGCCACAGGTATGCAACGTGTGTCCTAGGTATGTGTCAGGCCAGTTCTCACAGGGCCATTAGTAATTATTCCAGCAGGTTTAATTACTGCCCTCACCTGCCACAACTGCCTAAAACACCACACACACACATCTAGTGTGTCTAGTGATGCAGAGCTGAGCTCTGTGTGTGTGTGTTTTCTGTTCTCTTCATGGGGAATTATTCTCTCCTCTGTCTGTCTGTGTGTGTGTGTGTGTGTGTGTGTCTTCAGATTCCAGGGAAGCTGCTCTTCTCTCTGGTGAAGCGCTACCTGTGTGTGACGTCCCTGATGGACAAACTGAACACGGCTGGTGCAGAGTCCAGCGCTGAGGCTTCATCCTTGACGCTCTCCTCGTCCTCCACCGTGACCTCGGAGCAGACGCGCCTGCAGCGCCAGTTTGAGTTCACCATGGCGATGGCCAACCTCATCTCCGAGTTGGTCCGTGTCATGGGCTGGGACCGCAACCGACAGCCGCCGGCGCTTGGTCTGTCCGACCTGCCCGGGAGCGGCGCCAGCGACGAGTCCTCCGATGACGGCGTGTGCACCCGACGCACGATTCGCTCCATCTTCCAACCGCGCTTCGCCGCCTCCGCTTCCTTCGCCGCCGCCGCCGTCGCCATGGCGACCGCATCCGGAGCCCCTGCTGCTGCTGCGGCTGCTACGGCGAGCGCCTCGGCGGCGCCGCCCAAGAAGAAGCCGGCGAACAGCTTTAAGACGCGCACGGACTTCAGCACGCGCTCGGCCTACGTGGAGTACGTCCAGGACAACCTGAAGAGCGGCATGATGGTCCGCATGCTGGAGGACTATGAGGAGGTCTCGTCAGGGGATGAGGGAGAGTTCCGCTATAGCAATGACGGCTCCCCACCTGTACAGGTACGCGCGCGCGCACACACACACACACACACATATGGACACTCATACGTCCACATGTACACTGCTACTCGCACAGTGTGTAAACAGTGTATGGCTGAAACTGATCTAAAGGCTAGCGTGTGTGTCTGTGCTTGTGTGTGTGTGTGTGTGTGTGTGTGTGTGTGTGTGTGTGTGTGTGCGTGCGTGTGTGTCTGTGCGTGCGTGCGTGCAGGTCTACTGGAACTCCCTGTCCCGTACCTACTGGGTCCACTGGCACATGATTGAGATTCTGGGCAGCGGCACCAGTGGTCAAGCTGAGAAGGAGACACAGGAGAAAGCATCAACACTCACAGAGACCCTCAAACTCACAGCAGGTAACACACACACCTGTTCACACGCACGCACACACACACACACACGTACACACGCACACAGACATAAGGGCAGAGACCTCAGCACCCACAGGGACACTCGCAGTAGGTAAAAACAAACTCATTCTCACACACACACACACACGCACACACACACACTGTATTAGCTGCTTTTAGATCGTTGTTGGCACCTTCTGACAGAATGGAAACCACTAGAAATATTTGGTTGCTAGGCAGCATTGTGCTCTTCTCGACTTTCACTACTTCATACCTTCTCATTGGAAACACACACACACACACACACACACACACACACACACATACAAACTAATAACACACTCCCTCAGACCCCCGCGCAGTCCAGGAATGTGTATGAAGTGTGTGTTGAAACAACTCCCCTGTTGTCCTGATGCTGGATTGTGGCTGTGCAGGAGCTCCATGTCAGATGATTTTACTCCTGACCTGCTTAATGACAACTTCCTTTGTCTTTGTCTGGTTCTTTGACACTGGAGAATGTAGATTTGGATGAGAATATCTGTCTATATGTGTATAGGGGTGTGTTGTCTTGTCTTTGGATGTCCCAAAGGTTCCTATGCTTAGCCTCTCACACCTCTCTGTGGCTGGCGAAGGGGTACTGACCACCGACATCACATTTCCCCCATGAATCTTTAAGCGATACACAGATGCCTGTGTGTTCACACATCTCTACAGGCCGTAAAGTGTGGAAACGTCAGTCGCCACAGAGGGCCTCGTGAGTCATGTTCAAGCCGCTGCCTTGGCATCACTGGAATGTTTCTGTGCTCACACACATCAGTTGGAATGTGTTCCAGTGAAATGACGTGGCCCTGCCCGACACACTCAGCGCTTCCTGTCACACTGAACAGCACAGTTCCCCTGACTGGTACCAGCTTGGTTCTACACAACTCCACTCGCTTTTTTGCCTCTCCATTCTAAAATCTGGTACCTGGTACCATTCTTGGTACCACTCTTACTGATGCTGAACAATGGCGTGTAAATAATGGAGGTTACTGAGTGGCTGTTATCATTGGCTTCACAATGTTATCCATCTGAACAAGCCCCCAGCAGCTAGCTGTTAGTGTTAGCATGACTTGGCAACTGACAAAGGAAATCATGCTGTGATTCTCATTCTTCCAGAATGTGTCTGTATGTGGCAAACAGCCCCTTACCAAGATGAAACAAACTTGGTCTGAAACCAGTGACATGAAACGGTACTTTTGTGCAGCTTCCAATACGAAACGTCCAAAACCAATTCGAGTCGAGACCATTCAGCTGAAAACTGACCCAAGTTGCAGTTAGCCTTGCTGGATCATGGTGTGTTTGTATATGTTTGTGCTGGTTACATGTCGGAGCAGATGCTTCTGTCCATAACTAAAGAGATGGGAACACAGCATTGCAGTGCTGTTCACTCTGCAGTGAACTGTAGAGAGATGGGAACACACCATTTGACTGGACTGGGCTGAGTGTGTGTTCATGTGTAAGCCTGTCCGTGGTGTATATGTGAAATGAGCTTTTATTTTAAGAAGTGTCTGTATCATTCTGCATGGTGTGTGTGTGTGTGTGTGTCAGTGAGCCAGACGTTCTTCTCGAAGCCCCCCGGTGGCCTGTACTCCCTGCCCTACCTGAGCGAGGGTGAGCAGGAGAGCGGGGGTCAGCTGAGCAGGGCCGAGTGGTGGGAGGTGCTCTTCTTCATCAAGAAACTGGAGCCCAAACAGCAGCAGGAGGTCAACCACATACTGGTCCAGAACATGGACGACACACAGGTGAGACACACACACACACACACACGTTTGGTCAACCACATACTGGTCCAGAACATGGACTACACACAGGTGAGACACACACACGTTTTGTCAACCACATACTGGTCCAGAACATGGACTACACACAGGTGAGACACACACACGTTTTGTCAACCACATACTGGTCCAGAACATGGACAACACGCAGGTGAGACACGCACACGCATACACACACACACGCACACACACACGCGCACACACACACGCACACACACACGTTTGGTCAACCACATACTGGTCCAGAACATGGACGACTCGCAGGTGAGACACACACACACACACACACACACACACACACACACACACACTTTGTCAACCACATCTCCTCCAGAACATGGATGACACACAGGTGAAACACACACACACACACGCATGTCATTCACATTCTGATTGCGCTCTAGTTCAGTTCAATTTGAGATACAGCATACTTCATGAGGCATGAGAGCCATGTTTATTATTGTGATGATTACTGTTTCTCGGTGTGTGTGTGTGTGTGTGTGTAGATGTGTGTGCTGGACGAGACGTCTCTGCTGCAGCTGAGCGTGCCTGGTGAGGTGGCGCGTAAGGTCCTGCACTACCTAAAGCAGACGTTGCCGTCATCGTGTCTGGGCGACCTCCTCTGCTCCCACGCCTTTGCCAAACACTACCTGCGCCGCGGTGGGGCCGACCTCCAGGACGACGATCCCCTGACCGCCACCCAAGGCCTGCTCGGAGGCCGTCACACACAGGCCTCCTCTTCCTCCTCCTCCGGCGCCACCACCTCCTCCTCCTCCTCCTCGGCCATGGGCTCCCTGTCCAAGAAGCCCAAGAAGGAGCCGACGTCGGAGTGCCGCTCCGCCCCAGTGGCCGCAGCGGCCGCGGAGCCCGTGGGAGGCCCCGGGGCGGGGAGTGACACCGAAAGTGAGCTACCATCGGAGGACGAGACCAAATACCCCGAGGACCTGGAGGAGAAGATAAAAGGTGTGTGTGGACTATGTGTTTATGTAGATGAGACTGTAAGACACACACTCTCGCAGAGGAAGCGAAATTCATATAAGTGTGTCTGTGTGTGTGGGTGTGTTTCAGTCAGGTTGTCTTGGTTCAGTAAGTGTGTGTGTGTGTGTGTTCAAGAAAGTGTAGGTGTCTGCCAGGAAGTGTGTAAGTGTGTGTGTGTGTGTGTGTGTGTGTGTGTGGTGTGTGTGTGTGTGTGTGTGATTCAACTTGAACTGAATAGCACTTGACTAGGAGCTCAGGTCCAGATTAACTAAGAATACAAACAGCTGATGTAGACGGAGTGCTTTGTTTTGGCTGCTGTTAACATCTGTGTGCCCAAGTTTAGCTGCATGTGGAGTTTCGGCTGTGTCTTGTGTGTGCGCACGACGCGCAAATTATATATGTGTCCTAATCTTTGTGTCTGGTTATATAGCTCTGTATCTCACACACACACACACACACACATCGAGACAGAGGATCTAGGGATGTGAGAGCAGTTCCATTAGCTTCCCATTGCATCAGCACAGAGCAGCAGTGACTCAGCGCTTCTAGCGCCCTCAGGTGGTGGAGCTGCACACAGCCTGCAGGACCCTCAGGCTCCAACATTCAAGAAGCTTCTAGATCCATTTGTGTGTTTGTGTCTCTGTGTGTTTATCACTGGCCTTGGCAAAGCTCTGGGGTCGTTGACTGCCCTTCCTGAGCTGTAATACAAGGTTCTTTTCCTTACTCTAGGCTTCTGCAGGGAGAGCAGTTTCAAAATGATTGACACTGCCCAGTCCCAATGTCTGCCCTTACAGACTCACAGACTTAAATAC
>PYXC01001219.1:690000-692500 GCA_015244755.2 Tenualosa ilisha
CAGACGCTGGAGACGCTGCTGTGTGAGCCCTCAGCCCAGCTGGAGGAGGAGAAGAGCAGGATCATGCACAGCAGGGACACCTTCCAGGACCTGGTGGGGCTCATGGACCAGCACCGCGTGGACCGGGCCGTCCAGCTCTCCATCCTCAGGTACCGAGACCCCATGGGTTCTGTTAAAGGAGTGCAGGGTTCTAGACCGTTTCAAAGACAGAAATGGATGTTCTATTTCATTCCCAAAGTTCCCCTGCTACGTTAAGATAACGGAATGGTAAATCAGAAGCCCCGTGGGAACAGCTGTGAGACTAATAATCAAGATCCAACCAGATCCAGGTCCTGGTTTTGGAGAGGTGGATCGTCCTTTGGGCAGTCACTAGCTGTGCTGCTAGGATCTGTTAAGGGTCTGCTGGATTGGGTGGGTTTGGCTGAGTTGTGATTGGAGGTTTATTTGCACTGGTTAGCCTGAGTTGTGCCATCCGCTGCCAGGTCTAGTCCATTGGCTTGTATTGTGTTATTTGTTTGACTAAACTTTTCTGTTTGAGGCTTTCAGGCCTAACTGTGTGTGTGTGTGTGTGTGTGGATCCACAGGATCTTGTGTAAGTTCCTGGATGACTATCAGGAGGACTTGCTGCCTTGGCACGAGAGCATTGAGCCCTGCCTGTCGTCCATGACGGCCTTCATCACCGACAGAGATGTACGTCTGTACCACTGACTCATCACCCTCTGCCTGCTGTTTGTGTGTGTGTGTGTGTGTGTGTGTTGTGTGTGTGTGTGTGTGTGTGTGTGTGTTCGTTTGTGTATTTGTTACCTCCTGTGAAGGCATTTAGCTCTGCCTGTCCCCAGTGCCAGTCTGTTTTATTGGCTGAGATGTGTCCCCAGGGATGCATTAATGGAAGTTAATTGTTAGTTTGCATGTGGCTGGGAGCACCTTGTGATGTCATCAAAGACGTCACTGAGAGTAGAAACGCTAGTTGGCTGCTTGTCTTGCTATTCTGGACAGCCGCTTTACGCCCCACTACACAAGACCGCAACAGTACGCCCCATTACACAACACTGCAACAGCAGGCTTATGGCTGAAGTTTGGGTCATCATGCAGCCATGTCTGGCTTAGAGAAGCAGGAGAGGGGAGCTGTTTGGACATGAATAGCCTATATTAAAACATCCCAGCATTTGTTTGTACTTGGCAGCAATCTACATTACATTACATCTACATTATTAGTGGGGTGCCAATATTTCACTGAAATCTTAAAACGCATAGGCCTGCTGACTCTAAACAGCAGTTGTAGGGGATTCTTTCACTTGCAAAAATGTACTGTTTTGGACAAAGAAAGTTTCACTGAATGTACTTACATGGTTTTAGTGCCCAAACATAACTACAGAGAGGTGCCTTAAAGACCACATGTGCATGTCCCACTGCTTCTCACACACACACACACACACACACACACACACCACACACTCTGTCTTATCCCCCGCTCTCCATCTCTCCCCCTCCTGTGCTCAGGTGGTGCAGCAGTTCATCCGCTTCCTGTTCCGTCTGGCGTCTCTGAATAAGGACTATGCTGTGGTCATGTGCAGACTGGGCACCAAGGAGGCGCTGGTCAAAGCGCTGGACAAACACAGCACCAACCTGCTGCTCGTCACCGAGCTCCGAGACCTCATCAGCGACTGCGAGAAATACGCCAACCTGTACAAGAAGATGACCACTAGCGTCCTCGCAGGATGCATCCAGGTGGGGGGCTGAGTGTGAGGAGGAAGAGGCTTTGAGAAGATTTCATTTGAGAAATATATACAACTCAGCTGACGATAACCCAACCATGACCAGATTTACATGACACTACATGCGCTGAACTCTCCCCCCACAAAATCTCTCTCTCTCTGTCTCTCTGTCTCTCTCTCAGATGGTGCTGGGTCAGATAGAGGAACACAGGCGTAGCCATCAACCCATCAACATCCCCTTCTTTGACGTGTTCCTGCGCAACCTGTGCCAAGGTCAGGCACTGTGCTGTACCCACTTGGTCTCAGCTCTGTGTGTGTGTGTGTGTGTGTGTGTGTGTGGTATGTGTGGTGTGTAGCTGTATTCCTGCACGGGGTAGGGTCTAGTGTTGAGCTGAAGGTGTGTGTGTGTGTGTATGTATCTGTTTGTCTGTCTGTCTCATGTAGACTGTTGCTCCTGTACTCTGAAGGGTCTAGTGTTGAGCTGAAGGTGTGTGTGTGTGTGTGTGTGTGTAACTGTATTCCTGCACTCTGAAGGGTCTAGTGTTGAGCTGAAGGCGTGTGTGTGTGTGTGTGTGTGTGTGTGTGTGTGTGTGTGTGTGTGTGTGTGTGTGTGTGTGTGTGTAACTGTATTGCTGTACTCTGAAGGGTCTAGTGTTGAGCTGAAGGTGTGTGTGTGTAACTGTATTGCTGTACTCTGTAGGGTCTAGTGTTGAGCTGAAGGTGTGTGTGTGTGTGTGTGTGTAACTGTATTGCTGTACTCTGTAGGGTCTAGTGTTGAGCTGAAG
>PYXC01001219.1:697500-705000 GCA_015244755.2 Tenualosa ilisha
GGAAACAGTGGTGTTGGACGAAGGTAAGTATGTGTTGATGTGTTCGAGTTACAACGGGGATTTTAAACAGAGGGTAGCGTGTGAAAATGGGACATTGATAGTGGGTACCTCACTATATGTCAGAGATGTTTGAATTAGCAATGTAAAACGGCAGGGAGAAATGTGTAGTGAATGTTTGAAATGAAACTGCAACGCGGAGCACCGCGCTACCAGCACCACTGGTGCTTAATGGCGTCGGACCGCCCCCAAACTTCCCTGAAACTCTTACCCTGTTGCACAAGCATTTCCCAACCCCCGGTACTTTGCTCCCGTGAATAAAACACATACATTTTCAGTCCATGAGCGTGTCGGTGTGTGTGTGCGTGTGTGTGTGAACGAGGCGCTCTCCCTCTCGCTCCACTCGCGCAGGCGAACCATGGCGTCTGCCACGAGCAAACAAACGCTAGTGTTTGTAGCGTCGGTGAGAAGGGGGAATCACCTTCTCACATTTCCGTCCCCCTCTGGAGTCACGCCAACAGGGTGGCGGGACAAAAAGTCTGCCACAGGGTTCTGTTTCCCTGCCCTGTACTGAACAGTGAAACGATAGGGCTGCAACGCTAGAAACCAACGGGTGATGCGGGCATTTGAGTCCTTCATCCGCCCTAACCACTGCAAGGCGCGGTGGTCTGTCTCCAGCGTGAAGTCTCTGCCCAAGAGGTAATACTTCAGAGTGTCAAGTGCCCACTTGACCGCTAGGCACTCCAGCTCTGTGACGGCATACCTAGTTTCGCGGGGGAACAGCTTACGGCTGATGTAAGCCACAGGCTTCTTTTGGTCCCCCTCTCCTTGGAGGAGCACTGCACCAAGACCCACTCCAGATGCGTCCATCTGAAGGGTGAAGTGCTTGGTGAAGTCTGGGCTCTCGAGCACTGGGTCATGGCAGAGCGCCGCCTTCAGGTCCAAGAAGGCCTGCTCCTGCTCTGGCCCCCACGGGATCTTAGTAGTTCCAGACTTTCGGGTCAAGTCCGACAAGGGTGCTGCTCGCCGGGCAAAGTCTGGTACAAACCGGCGATACCAGCCAACCAGACCCAAGAACGACCGGACGTCCTTCTTTGTTTGCGGTCTTGGGCAGTCCAGTATGGCCTGGACTTTGTCGGTCTGCGGCCTGATCACTCCCCGGCCCAGGACATGGCCAAGGTACTGCACCTCCTCCTTAGCCAAGGCACACTTCAGTGGGTGGATGGTTAACCCCGCTGCCTGAATGCGCCTCAGCACATCACCTAGGTGTTGCAGATGGTCCTCCCAGGTGGCGCTATATACGACAACGTCGTCCAGGTAAGCAGCAGCATACGAATCCGTGCCAGCCAACACACAGTCCATAAGCCGCTGAAAAGTGGCTGGCGCCCCCTGCAGGCCAAAGGGCATAACAATGAACTGGAAAAGTCCTTGAGGGGTGCGAAAGGCAGTGTAGGGTCTGGCTTCTTTTACCAAAGGCACTTGCCAGTACCCTTTGCACAAGTCCAGGGTGCTGATATACGACGCTTTGCCCAGGCGCTCTATTAAGTCCTCCAGCCGAGGCATAGGGTACGCATCAAAATGGGACTGTGCATTCACACGCCGGAAGTCAATGCAGAACCGCATCGTCCCATCCTTCTTTGGCACCAGCACCACTGGATTACTCCACTCGCTCGCCGCCCTCTCAATGACCCCTAAGGACAGCATCTCCTCCACCTCAGCCCTGAGGTGTGGCAGAAGACGCTCTGGGACGCGGTACATCCTTTGCCGCACCGGGGTAGTGTCTTTGAGGGGAATAGGGTGTTCCACCATTGTTGTAAAGCCTGGCCTCTCTTGAAAAAGGCCAGGAGGGATGATGCTCGCCAGCTCCCCCTGCTGGCAGGAGGACAGATGGGACAGGTCCACGGTGGCAGACTGCTGGCTGGTGGGGAAGAACTGCTCCGGAGTCTCCTCCTCCTCCGAAACAGCCTGCACCCGAAGCTGCAGACCTGGCTCCCTCTCGTGCCACTCCTTCAGCAGGTTAATGTGGAACACTTGAGTGGGCTTCCTTTTACCTGGCAGGTTGACCTCATAGGTGGCAGGACCCATCTTCTGCACCACCTCATAAGGCCCCTGCCACCTAGCAAGCAGCTTCTGCTCTGAGGTGGGCAGAAGCAGCAGGACCTTCTGTCCTGGCTGGAGATGTCGTTGCCGGGCAGCCTTGTCATACCAGGTCTTCTGCTGTGTCTGGGCCTGCTCCATGTTGGTTCGCACCAACTCTGCCATCTCCTCCATCTTGTCCCTCATTTTGAGGACATGTGCCAGGATACTGCGGGTCTTTGGTGTTGCAGGCCCCTCCCAGGTCTCTCTGAGCACATCCAGAGGGCCCCTCACCTGTCTGCCGTAGAGCAGTTCAAATGGTGAGAAGCCGGTGGAGGCCTGGGGGACCTCCCGGTACGCGAACAGTAAGTAGGGCAGCCAACGGTCCCAGTCCTTCCCGTTGACTGCCACAAACTTCCTGAGCATGCCCTTGAGCGTCTGGTTATAACGCTCAACGAGGCCGTCGGTCTGAGGATGGTATGGGGTGGTTCGGATGCCTTTGATGCCAAGCAGACTATAGACCTGCTTCATTGTCCTTGACAGGAATGCAGTGCCCTGGTCTGTGAGGACCTCTTGGGGAATGCCTACCCTAGAGAATAGCTGTAATAGGGCCTGGGCTATAGGTCGGGCAGAGATCTTGCGCAGGGGAAAGGCTTCCGGGTAACGAGTGGCGTAGTCACATATTACCAGGATGTACCTATGGCCTGTCTGGGACCTCTCTAGGGGGCCTACCAGGTCCATGGCTATGCGGGAGAAAGGGGTCTCTATCACGGGCAGTGGCTGCAGGGGATAAGGGCTGGTCTTCCTAATACTGGTTAGCTGACACTTAGGACAGGTCTTACAAAACTGCTGGACATCTTTATAAAGGCCTGGCCAATAAAATCTGGCAGCTATCCTCTCATGTGTCTTTGTGTTACTTAGATGTCCTGACCATGGGATGTCATGCCCCATTATCAACACCTTCTTCCTGAGCTGTGATGGAACAACCAGCTGCTCTGCCCTGCCCTCCGCTGGCTGATGGTACAGGAGGCCCTCTCTCACCACATAGCATTCGCCTGACAGGCTTGGCTGCTGTATAACCTGGTCAAACGCTCCCTTCAGGCTGTCATCCTCCCTCTGTAGCTGGCTAAAGTTCTCTGGGACCTCACCCCAATCCTCATCCGACTGGCAAACAGGCAAGTCCTTTTCAACAGAGCCAATGAGTCTAGCCTGCCTACGCTGTCTACGGGTCTTCTTTGTCTTTACCCGGGCTGGGAAAGGGATATCAGCATTGGCAAAGGCTAATTCTTTCCAGTCATGGAGCTCTGGGGTCTCACCGGTCTCTGCAGTGGCCTGTGCTCGACTCTGGGCTCTTGTCATAACCATATTCACTGGCTTCACAGTCTGCAATAGCTCAGGGAGCACCACTATATCCTGACCAAGCACCACAGGGTGGCTGAGCCTCTCTACCACACCTACTGTGACCTGATACGTTTGGCCTTCGATTTCAAGGTAAACACCAGCTACAGGGTATTCATGTTCATCACCATTCACACATAATACTTTGAGCTTTCTTCCTGGTAGGATGTCCCTTCTCTCCACTAGGTGGGGCTGAATCAGGGTCTGTGTGCTTCCAGAGTCTAACAAAGCAGTAACACTTTCACTGTTCACAGTTACGGGCATGGTCTGCAGTCTACCCAGGAAACCTACACTGCCCTCTCCTGGTCTGGGGATGCAGCTATGGGTGGAGTACTTAGGTCTCCTATGGGGACACTCAGGCTTAATATGCCCTTCCTGCTTGCAGTAAAAGCATACTATGGGGCCTTCAGGTCTTCGCTCAGGATCACTCCTCGGCTTGGCAGGCGGAAAAGTTCGAACAGGCATCCTACGGGGCTCTGCAGTTCTTGAACCACCACCATGACCTAACCCCTCAGACCTACCTCGTGCTGCGGGCCGTGGGGGTAACTCCAGGCGGAAGTTCTTTTGGCCCCGTCGAGCTGCCATGAAGTTCTCTACCAGCTCCGCCGCCCTCTGGCCATCTGGGGGATCGTGCTCCTTCACCCAGACTTGGATGTCTGGTGCCAGAGTGCGGAGGTACTGTTCCAAGATGAGGATCTCAGCGACCTCTTCGACCGTCTTATTTGACGGCCTAATCCACTTTTGGAACAGGTCTTTGAGGCGGGTGTAAAGCTCACGGGGGGTCTCTCCTGGCCGGATGTCAGGTTCGCGGAATCTCCTCCGGTAAACATCCTGGTTGATTTCGTATTTGGCCAGGATAGCCTCCTTCACCAGGTCGTATTCCATGGCACGGTCCATGTCCATCGCCACATAGGCGCTGCGGGCTTTACCGGTGAGGTAGGGCACCAGGAACACGGCCCAATCCTCCCTCGGCCAGCGGTACGGCGTTGCTAGGCGCTCGAAGGTGGTGAGATATTGCTCGATGTCATCTCCCTCTTCAAGCCTGGGGATGGCGGCCCTGGACCATGTCACGGGTGCAGCAGGTGCCGGAACCACAGGTGCGGGCGCTGCTGGTGCTGGAGTGGCTGGAACTGGAACCACAGGTGCGGGCGGTGCTGGTGCTGCTGGAACCACAGGTGCGGGCGCTGCCGGTGCTGGAGCGGCTGGGGCTGGATCTGGAGCTGCAGGTGCTGGAACTCGTGCTTGGGCTCCCCCTAGAGGTGGAGTAAGCCCGCCTGGTGGTGGACCCTGGGGTGGTGCAGGTGATGGTCTCCGCTCAGCCTCCACATCCTCCCTTAGCTGGTTCAGCTGTAGCTGGACACTCCTCCAGCGCTGTTCCTGCTTGTAGGCCTCTTTCTCATGCACCATTAGAGTCCTTTCAAGGAGCTGACGTAAGGTGGCTAGGTCAGACCCCTCTGACTGGACACCTCCAACGGCTTCAGCCCCAGTATCACCACCTGGGAACTCCTCCTCCCTCTCCTCCATGTCACCCAGGTCTTCCCGGGACAGCCTCTGGCCCTCCATTCTTAGCCAGGTCCGGCCCTGGTTCACGCTGCGACCTTGATTGGCACCTCGTCTTCCCCCTCTCTTCTCCAGTTTCTCAAAAAGGCGTCACGTGTCCCGCTTCTGACACCATCTGTGAGGGACCGACGCGGTCACCCCGAGTGCGGGTGTGGCAAACTGGAGGATGTTACGTAGAGGAGAGGAAAACCGGCAAGCAGGTGTCCAAAAATATATGCGGATTTATTTTAAAAAGGTATTGCAGCTTCCCAAAAGAAAATGCAGTAAGAAAAGAGTGCAAACAAAATACGAAAAAAAAAGTATATACACGAAAATAGCACTGGTAGCATTCACCAGAATACAGCTAGCACAAGTGCCAGAAAGAAAAAGGCTACAATTAGCATAGCAACATAGCATACTCAGCCATAGCAGTTCAGCAGCACAGCAAGCATATGCACCTATCCTCACTCGCCCCCCCAGGCAGAATGAGGGCCATGTTAAATAGGAAACCCTCTTCCCTGAAATTGGACCAATGATTACTCATTGGCCCATACCACCACCAGAGGGTTCACAAAACAACCTGGGTTTCCCAAATGATATTTTACAATAACAACAAAACAACATAAATCAAAGGAAACAATACTACATTTACCCATCACCAATACAATATCCCAAAAACACCAATCGAATTTAAATAAACATTTATACATAAAAATAACCCAAACCAAACACCCCTGTGCAAAGTGCACCCGACCTCTGCTCCGTGGACTGATGAAAAACTCTGCTCCCCCAGCGGGCGCGCTTCCGCAGGGAAACAGTGGTGTTGGACCCAGGTAAGTATGTGTTGATGCGTTCGAGTTACAACGGGGATTTTAAACAGAGGGTAGCGTGTGAAAATGGGACATTGATAGTGGGTACCTCACTATATGTCAGAGATGTTTGAATTAGCAATGTAAAACGGCAGGGAGAAATGTGTAGTGAATGTTTGAAATGAAACTGCAACGCGGAGCACCGCGCTACCAGCACCACTGGTGCTTAATGGCGTCGGACCGCCCCCAAACTTCCCTGAAACTCTTACCCTGTTGCACAAGCATTTCCCAACCCCCGGTACTTTGCTCCCGTGAATAAAACACATACATTTTCAGTCCATGAGCGTGTCGGTGTGTGTGTGCGTGTGTGTGTGAACGAGGCGCTCTCCCTCTCGCTCCACTCGCGCAGGCGAACCATGGCGTCTGCCACGAGCAAACAAACGCTAGTGTTTGTAGCGTCGGTGAGAAGGGGGAATCACCTTCTCACAGGGTCTTTGAGGGTTAAGGGGTTAGAGGTGAGGGGTTAGGGAAGACATTGGAATTGAGCCCTGAAACCTTCTGTGTCTATGGAGCCTTGTTTTGTGAACCTGTGTGTGAGTGTATACATTGTTCTGCACAGAGAATCACATTGATTGCTTAATCATTTCAAATAAGTAAAAGATTTTTTCCCAGTGTGCAGTGGGCACTGATAATGTATAATTTGTGACCCTGCATCCTACCAGCAACTGCAGCAAAGGGTGCAAAGGCTGTTTCTTAACTGTATGAAATGGTTCCTTGGAAAAATTGTGTAGCTCGTTGAATCCTGAGGTACGTTTGTGCAGAGACTTGAGTCATGTGACTGATCTTTCTTCAGGGTGGCATCGACACGCGGGTGCATGGCTTTGAGGTGCTGGGGCCCAAGCCCACCTTCTGGCCCGTGTTTAAGGAGCAGCTGTGCTGTCGCACCTACCTGTTCTACACCACCAAGGCACACACCTGGTGTCAGGAGATCCTGGAGGACAAGACTCAGCTGCTGCAGCTCTTCAACAAGTAAGGCCTCACCTGCCATTCACCTGGGCTACACCTACAGCCCCTCACACGAGCCCACCTCTCACAGTGTTTCCCGCTGAACATTCTGGAACTATGGGACAGGGGTGCTATTTGGGTCACCATACTGAGGTGATCTACTTATAGTATAGGTGACTTTGGGTTTAATTTTTTTTCTGGTTCACACAGCCAGCCATCATGACCTCCCCTGCATTGGCTGGGAATGAAGGTTTGCCTAACTCATGTAGGCTCCACAAATACTGTTTTTATTGTTCGTTTCAAGAGAGGAGTTTTCTAAGTTACCACTTCAATCGTCTAGCTAATTAATAAGCTAAATATTGAACATACTAGTTAACGTCAAAGATTGCAGTGGAAGATGTCTGAAAAAAATCATTTCTCAGACAGGTAGGTTTTACAGGAAATTGGATTTTTGGTAAATGTAGAATAAGGAACTAGATGTTTCTTCAACTCACTGTAACAGTCAGTCATAAGCGACATCTTTTGTCATTTTGTAGCTAATTTATGGCTGCTTCGGAGCAGCACACACACTTGAATTAGCGTCACTGGAATAATTCAAATTAACGCAAGTAAAAGAGACTGACTGAAACTGTCTGACTGAAACTGTCTGTATGCGTTAGAATGGCAAAAAAAAAAA
>PYXC01001219.1:707500-712500 GCA_015244755.2 Tenualosa ilisha
CTCACACACCTGCTGGTTCACGTGGATACGAGCCGCGTCGACACCGAGGAGCTCAAGCCCCCAGTCAAGTCCAGTGAGTACAAGGGATCCGTGAGTGTATGAGTGTGTGTGTGTGTCCAGTGAGTACGATGGATGTGTGATTCCAGTGAGCACACATCTGATGCTCAGGATCCAGAACAAATCTGGCTCACATCTGGCTCTGGAGTCTTTGCCTCAGAGAGTTGAAGAGGAGGACAGAGCATACATGCATACCTGCTGAAGTAACCTGCAGGGAAAGCCATGGCAGAAAGGTTACCTGGGTGCAAATCAGAAGAACAAATAGATCACTACTGATCAGTGGACTAATGTTGGCCTGTCACGTTTTGGCCCGTCAGATCATCATCTGATGGACCTTCTGAAGGTCTGACTGACCAACACGTCGTCTGGCTAGTTGACTGTGCTGCTCTTAAAGCGAGCGGTGCTGCACTGTTTGATCTTTTGTTGAACTGAGTAAAGGAGTGGAGTGAATAGAGGACACTGATGCTGTGCTGGACTCTACTGCCAGCCTCCTGGTTCCCTTTACTCTTAGTAGTGCATGGTCATGAAGCGTCTGGCTAGATATGTCTCTCTGCAGGTCTCTAAACTTTGTCAGATGTTAAGCAGGTCTTAATTAGGTTTCAGTTTCTCTCAACCCAAATCAGTGCCATTGCAGATATATGTGATCTGCTAAGGCTGACGTCTCTCTCTGTGGTAGATCTGTCAGGTCTGTTTAGCCCAGAGAGAGAGAGGTCATGCCATGTTTTCAGATCTCCAGTAGAGTTTTTTGCCGTTGTCAGCGCTGAGAGAAACACTTGAACTAAAGTGCGAGACCTAAAGTAGCTAATGTGCATGTGTTCCAGACGTGGAGAGGGCTGCATGCTAGTGTCTCCATGGGTTCTGCCCATGACCAGAGACATGGCTTTGAAGGTGCAAGATGGAGGCTTGGCTGGAGAGTTCTGAAGCAAAAGACGGTGGTGAGGAGCCCTGTGTGCCCTTTCAATTGGGCTTGATCTGGTGATCTGAATCATGTTGTTAGTTGGTCCGGTCAAACCACATCTTGCACCTTCAAGCAGAGTGTATGATGCTCAAGAACTGTAATGAAGATGTTTGCAGTGGGTAGAGTTCTCTATTTGAAGATATGTTTCTTGTTTCAGAAGGTATCAACAGAAGCAAAGATTTGAAGAGTAAGTTTAAGTCCTGCAATGCACACTGTCATTTGTGTTTATTTCTGTCAGTTATGCATATGATGGCATTTTCTGTTTGAAGTATGTGGGCAGTGTTTTATTATTATTATTATTGTTGCATAATTCACTTCTGTTTAAGCCCCTCCCCCTTATTAACCATCACCTGCCTCTGCTGTTTATGATTTATTCCCTCTCTCATCAGCAGCTTAGACACACACACACACACACACGCATATATAAAAACACACACACACGCATATATAAAAACACACACACACGCATATATAAACACACACACACACACGCATATATAAACACACACACACACGCATATATAAACACACACACACACACACGCATATATAAACACCCACACACGCATGTATAAACATACACACACACGCATGTATAAACATACACACACACGCATGTATAAACATACACACACACACGCATATATAAACACACACACAAACGCATATATAAACACACACACAGAATCAACAGTTTTGACACACCCTATATAAACACACACACACTGCATCAGCAGTTTAGACACACAGATGCCCTTCTTTCTAGTGTGTTGCAGTGGCATTTTTCCCATCTGTTATTGTCAGCCATTGGGTTGGTTTGCCTCTGCTACTGACTCCACCCAGAGGTGCTCCGGTGGCTGCACTCGCCCTCAAAAGGCATCTGATAGTGCAGTATAGTTATAGTATAGTATAGAATAGATCTGTCAATCATAGGCCTACTCTTCTGTTGGCCTGATAGTGCAGTATAGTTATAGTATAGTATAGAATAGATCTGTCAATCATAGGCCTACTCTTCTGTTGGCCTGATAGTGCAGTATAGTTATAGTATAGAATAGATCTGTCAATCATAGGCCTACTCTTCTGTTGGCCTGATAGTGCAGTATAGTTATAGTATAGTATAGAATAGATCTGTCAATCATAGGCCTACTCTTCTGTTGGCCTGATAGTGCAGTATAGTTATAGTATAGAATAGATCTGTCAATCATAGGCCTACTCTTCTGTTGGCCTGATAGTGAGCAAGTGTGTGTTCAGATGTGCTTTAACCCCAGAACAGGGTTTGTCATTGGAAACTGCTACTCTCTCAGGAACACAGGCGCATGACGGCAGACTGCTTTAGTCAGTCTGGTTTTAGCATCCTGCAGGTCAGAGAAGTCTTGTTTATGAGTGAATTAAGTTGGGATTCAGGCATTCAATATGGCTGCCGTTTCACCAGTCCCTTAGAGGAGTGCTCTGCCGCTCACGCTCATCAGCTTTACACGGTTAAAGGAGAACTTCAGTTAGATTTCCACCTTGCCCTTATTGAAAAAGATTTTTCTGGTTTATATTTTATATTTTCATAGGAACAAAGGCCTGCAAAAATCCATTTGGAAATGAGCGAGCTAGCCTGCATTGATGCTTAGACTTTTCTAGTAAAAGCAGGCAACTTTACTACTGAATGGAGTTTTGCTGCTTTTCGACCTATTGAAGGTACATGAGGACAGCTTGTAAAAACAGGATCCATGTTGAAGTCGCACTGGAGTTCGCCTTTAACCCGGTGAAGGTGATCAGTGTGAGCTGTGCGTGTAGCATGGCACCGGCAAACCTCTGGTCTTGTCTGTACTTGTTGGAGTTTGCTGCCATCAGGAAGTGAGTGGTCAGTGTGACGGTGTGTCTCTTTCAGACGGAAAGGAGGGCAAGAACAAGGAGGCGGCTGTGATGTCCTCCTCTTCCTCTGCGGTCAAGCCCAAGATGAAGAACACCAGCAGCATCGCTGGCATTGCCCTCTGCTGGCAGGAAGTGGTACAGCGACAGGTCAGACAATACTGACACACAAGCACACACGCAAATAGGACAGTCACACTAAAGAATAAAAAGACACACAAACACACACAAAAAAAGTCCACACATGTACAAACACTGTGTGTGCGTTATGGTATTATCAAGTGAAACTCAGAGGTTCACAGTAGCAATAGAAGCACAATTTGAGTAAGTACATGCTGATACAGAACGCTGTTAATTGTTGCCTGTGTCTGATAACGAGCGGTTATTGGGATTGTGTGGTCTGTGCAGGTGAAGAAATTTCTGGACTCCACGTGTAGCCTGCCTGACTTTGTGGAGCGCTACCGGGCGATGTACCTGCGGCTGAAGAACGCCATGGAGGAGCTGTTTGGCCAGCAGACGGCCTTTGTGCTGGCGCTTCGCCAGGGCTTCTCCGCCGCACTGCTGCAGCTCACCATTCTCACCTCCATGCACGTGAGTAAAACTACATCACCCACAATGCATCACTCAGCCCCCGCCACTATCTATGTCAGGACTAAACTACATCACCCACAATGCATCACTCAGCCCCCGCCACTATCTATGTCAGGACTAAACTACACCATCCACTTCCAGTCTTAACACTATCCCCGTAGTGTTAAACTCAGTGAAGGAGTTTGGGAAAAATTTCAGGTTATAAACTAAATTTACATAAAAGTGAATTATCCTGGTTTCTTAAACTTGGTTCTTAAGCCCTCACCAACATGCAGCCACCACTTGGGTGTAGAATCTTCCTCAGCCCTGTAAAGGGGCATGACAGGAACACTTTGAGGACCACTGAGACAAACAGTTTATGGATCTACTTAGTTATACATGACTCATGAAGTTAACTACCTCCCTCACCTGGTGTGTGTTTGTGTTTGTGTGTGTATGTGTATAGGTGAGTGAGCGCTTTGCACAGTACATCGACCTGATGATCCAGCAGAGCTGTGGGGACAGTGGTAACGTGGAGACACTCAGCCAGCTGCAGCAGTTCCTGGAGCCCATGCTCTTCCTGTCTGGCCTGGAACTGGCCAACACCTTTGAGCACTTCTACAGGTGAGACAGATAGCCAACACCTTTGAGCACTTCTACAGGTGAGACAGATAGCCAACACCTTTGAGCACTTCTACAGGTGAGACAGATAGCCAACACCTTTGAGCACTTGTACAGGTGAGACAGATAGCCAACACCTTTGAGCACTTGTACAGGTGAGACAGATAGCAAGCATCTCTGACAGAGTGGAAACGCATTTGTGCCCTGACATTCTTGAATGGGGAGAAGTTGTGCTGTGTTGGCCAGTATTTGTAGACATGGGACATCATCTGTGCTTGTGCCCCTCTTCATATGTAGATTCTGTTCTACGTGCCCTTTAATGACTGTTGACTGGCCGTCTGTCAGGTGTGTCTCTTCTCTCTCAGGTGCAGGTGCTGCCTTTGGAGCTGCCTGCTCAGCCAGAGCAACATGTGGCTGGGGAGTGTGTGACTGACTCAATTTATATGATCTCTCTCTCTCTCTCTCTCTCTCTCCCGCTCCCCCCTCTCTCTCTGGACTCCCTGATGTGTAGGTACTACCTGGGGGACCGTCTGCTGGGCCAGAGCAAGGTGTGGCTGGAGAATGCTGTGATTGAGCAGATCGGCTCCTGCTTCCCCAACCGCTTCCCCCAGCAGATGCTCACCAACCTGAGGGAGTCCCAGGAGCTGCAGCAGGAGTTCCACCTCTACAGGCTGCAGCAGCTCGACAAGAGCCTGCAGGACCTGGATGAGGAGGTCAGTGTACACACACACACACACACACACACACACACACACACACACACATATATATATATATTTATATGTATATACACACACACACCTACCTCTACAGACTGCATCAGCTCAACAAGAGCTTGCAAGACCTGGATGAGGACTTCAGTGTATATACACACACACACACACACACACACACACACATACATATAACATATCCCACATTAAAAAGAAGACCT
>PYXC01001219.1:717500-722500 GCA_015244755.2 Tenualosa ilisha
TGGGGTGTATGGACACGTAAGCGTGGGAGAGCATGTGAATTGGGCCCTCTGACCCCAATAGCATCTGACATGTCAGAGCCTGTTCCTGGGAGTCCTTGGAAAAAAAGGAACTGATAATGTTGTGTCTGGTGTTGGGCTGGTTAAAGCAGGAACTGATTGTGTTCTGTGTCTGTATGCCCCATAGGTGTTCTGAGACTGATCATGTTGTGTGTCTGTATGCCCCATATGGGTTTTGAGGCTGATCACGTTGTGTGTCTGTATGCCCCATAGGTGTTCTGAGACTGATCATGTTGTGTGTCTGTATGCCCCATAGGTATTCTGAGACTGATCATGTTGTGTGTCTGTATGCCCCATAGGTGTTCTGAGGCTGATCATGTTATGTGTCTGTATGCCCCATAGGTGTTCTGAGACTGATCATGTTATGTGTCTGTATGTCCCATAGGTGTTCTGAGACTGATCATGTTGTGTCTGTATGCCCCATAGGTGTTCTAAGACTGATCATGTTATGTGTCTGTATGCCCCATAGGTGTTCTAAGGCTGATTATGTTATGTGTCTGTATGTCCCATAGGTGTTCTAAGGCTGATCATGTTATGTGTCTGTATGCCCCATAGGTGTTCTAAGGCTGATCATGTTATGTGTCTGTATGCCCCATAGGTGTTCTAAGGCTGATCATGTTATGTGTCTGTATGCCCCATAGGTGTTCTAAGGCTGATCATGTTATGTGTCTGAATGCCCCATAGGTGTTCTAAGGCTGAGCCAGAGGCTGCTTTCCCAGAGCTCAGACGCCCTGAGTTTTAGCCACCTGCTGCCCAAGCAGACGTACCTGAACGTGGATGAGGATGCAGCCCGCACACTGGAGCGCAAGCGGAACTACATCTACTGCCTCATTGTCCAGATCATGAAGAGCGAGAGGGAGATGCATATCGACAACCTGGTGTTTAGGGTCAGTGTGTGTGTGTGTGTTTAATGTGTACTGTGCATTCATGCCTGTGCGTATAGAGTGTGTTATAGGAAGTTGTGAGAAGAAGACACATTCTTTCTAGGAGAGTGTGTGATCTGTGTGATTGATGTCTTTTTGCATGAACTTTTACTCTATTGGTTTGCTTATTTGTGTTATTTGAGTGTGTATGTGTTGGTGTATCCTCCTTGACCCTTACTTTGCGCTTGTGTGTGTGTGTGTGTGTGTGTGTGTGTGTGTGCGTGTGCGTGTGCGTGTGCGTGCGCGTGCGAGCAGGTGTTGGACACGTGCTGGAAGCAGGAAGCCTTGCGTTCCCCGAGCGCGGTGCGTTTCAGCTGCAGCACCACAGACGTGCTGTCGTGCGTCATCCACGTCATCAACAAGGGTTACATCCGACGCGGCGAGGACAGCCCCCACATCCTGGAGTTCCTCCCTGAGGACCCGTCCACCCCGCAGAAGGGCCAGGCCCAGTTCTCCTTCAGCCGCACCGACCTCAAGAAGAACGCCAGCAGCAGCACCAAGGCCGACATCAGGTGTGAAGACCACCATGACCTTGGCCTTTAACTCTTGACCTTAGTCTTAGAGGTCACCCGCTGTTAGGGTGTCAAATCTTGAGTTGTGGGTGGGAAAGAGGGTAGTGTGTGTATGTGTGTGTGACAGGGAAATGGAATTGACCTTCTGGCCAGCCTTTTGCCAAACTATGGTTCTGTGTTAAAGGATCATGAACCACCTCGCTTTAGCCAAGAGGCCATTCTGAAGGTTCTGTTCTGTTGGGGGTCAGATCCTGTCGATCCCCTCTGGGTTGAGGGCAGTGACAGAGGTAGCTGTTTAAATAGAAGTGGAATGAGTTGATTGCTTAGCAACGGATGTAAAACAGAATGCTTAGTGGGAGGGAATCATCAGACCCAAACCGCACGGTTCTAGTCCACAAATACTGTCAGCCACCCACCCCAACCTCTACCCCCTGTCAGCTCAGCTCCTCTCTTTGCAAGGCAGTGTGTGTTCAGTGAGTGTTTGATGAATGAATGTAGATGAGGTGTGCTTTGCAACCTCAAGAGGCCTTCACTTAAGTTGTGTTTGTCTGTCTGTCTCTGTCTGTCTGTCTGTCTGTCCTGTTGGACTGTCTGCCTGTCTTGGCCTCAGAGTTGCCTGTGGCTTTGATGCTTCTGCACTGTTAATTCAGCACCAAAAATTGACCAGCTCTACCTTCTAAACTTTTTGTCTAAAGTTGGCGTTTCGGGCCAACACGCGCAAACATATACAGACATATAAAAATATAAATATATGTTTTACTAATTTTAAATAAAGAGATTTGAATTTTAAACCATGTTTGCTGGCGTTTTTATTCCGTCTGACAAATCCAAATTCAGTTTAATTATCCAGTAACCAGAGACATTAATGATAACTGTAGTTAGTAGTTGTGAGTATTAACCTCATAGCAAATATCTGATGTAACATAATATTTGATTCATGCGAGAAACACTGAATGATTGCATTAGTAGCCTAGGTGTTTTACCAAATACTCACCGTTGTAACAGGAGGCATTTAATTCTTTCTAATAATTGTTAAGGAAAAAGTATATATTTATGGTGACGTATCTCATGTTATTGTTACATCATGTCCGACACCATGGTTGCAGATCTTTATATTCGTACTACTTAAATTGTGTTTTAATTCTGGTAGTTTTAAATGACAGACCAGTAGGCATTTGGTAGTGCTAGCAGGCAGCTTTCAGTCCTTCTGTGGTGAGGGCAGCAGGGGAATTCCAAACACACAAGGAAGCGACGCCAAAGATCCCTGTAGCACCACAGGAAAGCCAGAGGTCATGGGATTGGATTAGTATTTTCCCATGACGGCCTAAAGGAATCCTAATCAGAGCCCCTTATGGGTTTAATATGAACATCGAATATAGATATTTGACTTGACAAATAACCATAAAAATATGATAAATTCACACTTTGACCAATTGAGTAAAATAATTCCCATGCTTTTTATCTTGGATCCAGGTGCCAGTGGGCAGTTTTTAGGGGTGAGTTCTGGAGAGGAATGGAGTGGGTGACCTCTCCCCTGAACTTATGATCTAGTGGGCCATTTAAGAGTTAAACCCCTAGGACAGGAGACCCAGATAAATCTGGGATTTTTAAATTATGGAGCTCCTCCTAGTCACTGATTTTTTTTTTTTTTTTTTTTTTAATTTTGTAACCTTCGCCAACATCTTAAATTCTCACCAACAGACGTGGATTTGTTTTCAAACCATTGGATTCAAACCATTGGATTAGATAGGTGACGGGCAACTTTCAAGTGCTGTAGAGGCCTTCATTCACCCTGTGATGAGTCATTTGACCATCAAGTGATGGCAAAGCTGGTGAACAAACCTAAACAGTTAAAATCTTGCCTAGTGTACCTTTAAAACCATATCTGTTTGGGAGGTGTTGGCAAATAGGAGAGCCATTGCTAAACTTTGAAATTGTGTATGTGCAAACACATATATGTGTGTGGGTGTGTGACCTGTCGGGTGTCTTGTCCTCTCTCAGCCTGGGCGGATCGAGTGTGGCGGGCCATCGTCCAGAGGATGGTGTTCTGGAGGCGGTTCTGTTCTCAATGGGTCGGACCATGAGTCAGGACGATGTGCTTCAGCTAATGCAGCGCACCGTGCAGCAGGTGGCCGGAACCCTGAGCCTGGACCTAGACCGAGCCCAGCACCTTCTAGTCCACTGCAAGTGGAATGTGGACCTGCTGATTCAGCGCTACACAGACGACCCAGACGTCCTGGTTTTGGCCGCGGGGCTAAAGATCCGGAACCCGCAACCACCCCTGAGTCCGGCCGTGCAGTGCCCCGTCTGCCTGATGGCCCAGTCGGGCGGGTCAGAACCGACACCCACCCTCTGCTGCAATCACTACTGCTGTAGGGTAAGACATTTCCCCAGCTTTATTTTACCCACTCTTTCCACACCTCTCTTTTTTCCCCCTCTCTTTTTTCTCTCTTTCACTTCTTTCTTCCCTCTCACTCTTTTAATCACGTTTTGAACACCCATTATGTTTTACACTCACTTTTCTTATAGTCTTTTCTTCTTTTATTCTCTTTCTTCTTATTATCTTTTATTTTTCTTTTTGTTTGTTTAGTTTTACTTATTTTGCTTATTTTCTTTCTGGCCACAGTCATGGAGGTTTGGGGTTTATAAACATCATCAACGTCCCTAGCCAGTGGCATCAGGTTGTAAACGTGTGTGTGTGTGTGTGTGTGTGTGTGTGTGTGTGTGTGTGTGTGTGTGTTCCTCCTCTCAGTCTTGCTGGCAGGAGTACCTGACGGCCAGGATTGAGCAGAACCTAGTGATGAATTGCAACTGTCCCATCACAGACTGCAGGGCCCAGCCAACCTCACAGTTCTTCTCCAACATCCTGACGGACAAAGACACCATCTCAAAGGTGAGTGTGTGTTTGTGGATGCCTGTGTGTGAGTGGGGATGTGCGGAAGTGTGCGTACCACAAGTGTGTGGGTGTTTGTGTGTGCATGTTTGTGCGGGGGTATGGTAAGTGTGTGTGTTTGTGTGTGTGTGTGAGCGTAAGTGTGTGTGTGTGTGTGTGCGAGCGTAAGTGTGTGTGTCCGAGCATAACTGTGTGTGTGTGTGTGTGTGTGGCACTCCATCATTCTTCACTTCTCCACATTCCTTTACCACCCCTTTCCCCTCTCTCTCTCTCTCTCTCTCTATCACCCTTCTCCTCTCTCACTCACTCCAATCCTCTCAATCTGCACTGCTTCTCTCCTCTCTCTACACCTCCAATCCCCCCCGCCCCCCCTCTCTCTCACCCTCTCACTCTCTCTCACACTCTCCCTCCTGCAGTACGAGAGTGCTCTGTTGCGGGGCTATGTTGAGTGCTGCTCCAACCTGACGTGGTGCACCAACCCCCAGGGCTGCGACCGCATCCTGTGCAAGGAGAACATCGGCAGCATGGGCACGTGCTCCAAGTGCTGCTGGTCCTCCTGCTTCAGCTGCAACTTCCCGGAGGTAAGCACGCACACACACACACACACCACACACA